>OY744499.1:0-241528 GCA_963556185.1 Pseudopediastrum boryanum
CCCTAAACCTAAACCCTAAACCCTAAACCCTAAACCCTAAACCCTAAACCCTAAACCCTAAACCCTAAACCCTAAACCCTAAACCCTAAACCCTAAACCCTAAACCCTAAACCCTAAACCCTAAACCCTAAACCCTAAACCCTAAACCCTAAACCCTAAACCCTAAACCCTAAACCCTAAACCCTAAACCCTAAACCCTAAACCCTAAACCCTAAACCCTAAACCCTAAACCCTAAACCCTAAACCCTAAACCCTAAACCCTAAACCCTAAACCCTAAACCCTAAACCCTAAACCCTAAACCCTAAACCCTAAACCTAAACCCTAAACCCTAAACCCTAAACCCTACCTAAACCCTAAAACCTAAACCCTAAACCCTAAACCCTAAACCCTAAACCCTAAACTACCTAAACCCTAAACCCTAAACCCTAAACCCTAAACCCTAACCCTAAAAACTAAAACCTAAAACCTAAAAACCTAAACCCTAAACCCTAAAACCTAAAACCTAAACCCTAAACCCTAAACCCTAAACCCTAAACCTAAAACCTAAACCCTAACCCTAAAACCTAAACCCTACCTTAACTTAAACCTAAAACCTAAAACCTAAAACCTAACCATACAAACCCTAAAACCTAAACCCTAAACTTAAAAACCCTAAACCCTAAAACCTAAAACTTAAAACCTAAACCCTAAACCCTAAACCTAAACCCTAAAACCTAAACCTAAAACCTAAACCCTAAACCCTAAAACCTAAACCCTAAACCCTAAACTACCTAAACCCTAAACCCTAAACCCTATACCCTATATCCTAACACCTAAAACCTAAAACCTAAACCCTAAACCCTAAACCCTAAATGGTAAGATCAGACATCAGATTGTGCTTATCATCAGATAGATCAGATGACCCATTTTTCATGCATGGGTATGCTGTATGACACATAATATGTGTTTGCACGTGTAAAGATGCATGTCCATCTGTTTCCCGACTCGCAGGCATTGCCCAAAATCTTGCCATCTTCAAAGCCATCTTCAAACCCTCCAGCATGACCTACCAAGTGGAGAATCAACCAGGTGAGCTGAGAATTTATTGCATGACTGTGTTGTTTGCCTTCCAGCGTGCATGACTGTCATACATGTTGAGCGGTGGTCCTTGCCTTGCAATTAGTTTGAAAATTGGTGCAAAAATGTGATTTCAATAGATCCAAAGAGATGCATGAGCACGGTGACGGTTCTATCATAGGGAGATATGGCTTGTTGAAAGGATCCTTTACCCTAGTGGTCTTGTTTTTGCCAACAGCAAAGATTGCCGTGGATTGCGATCAGTCGTCAAGTGTTTGGGATGTAGTATTTCTCTTAAGCCCTTGCTGTACATAGCAGCCAGGGATGATCAGAGGATGATCAGAGGGTGTTCTGTTTTCTACATGGAGGGTACTGTTTTTCTGCTAGAGCTCAGCCAGAAGTTTAAAGGGGGCTTCTCTCCTTCGCACTCAGTAGGCAGTGATGGCGCTGGTCGTTGTGTTTCTTTTGTTTGTTTAGTTAGGCTCATGCTGTTGTCTTGCCCTCCCCACCTGCAGATCCTTCCCCCAGACCTCACCACCACCACTACAGCCACCACCACCAGCATCAGCAGCAGCACCTGCCTGCATCCTTGAGGCAGGGGCTGCTGCTGTGACTTAAATCATGGAAGGTAAGATCAGAAGATCAGATCGCGCTCATGATCAGATGGATTAGATTGCCCATTTTTGCCTATGTGTTAGCTACCTATCTGCCAGTGTGTAGAGAGCAGCTAGGCAGCAAGGGTTTAGAAGCAGCAGGGGTTAGCTTGATCGAGAGGCATATTTTTATGGGAGTTACAGAGGGCAGGGTGTGCAGTGCAAGAGTTGATGGGGTAGAGAGGTGTGACTTTGAATGAGGTGGGGGTGGGACTAGCAGACAGGAAAGGGACTTTTCTAAGGCGCACAGCAACGGCGGCTGTGAGGGCGTTGAGGTGTAGAGAGCAGCTAGGCAACAAGGGTTTAGAAGCGGGAGGGGTTGCAGCAAGGGTTTAGAAGCAGCAGTGTGGCATAAACTCAAAAGAGGCAGTAGCTTGAGGCAGAGGCACCCATATCAGTAAGATTAGACTGCATGGTATGCCATTAAAAAAGGAAAGACATAGCGATGGTCTTTTCAGTTGCTTTGTTTCCATGGCTGACCTAGCTCCTTCTGTTCTTTGTCCCTCCCTGCAGGTGCTTCTGTTAGCGGCCACCACCGCCACCACCACCACCAGCAGCAGCTTCTGTTCAAGAGCTCAGCTGAGGTTGTAGCAACAGCAGCAGCAGCAGCAGCAGGAGCCGCCACTGCAGTCTCCGCCATCAAGAGGTGAGGGGATGAGGGGGCCCAAGGGGGCTAGGAGGGGAGAGCTGTGGGAGTGCTGGATGCAGGGCCATACAGGCAGGGCAATACACAGTACAGTTGTTTAGTTTGTTCCCTGCATTTGGTTGGCCGCAGGGTTTAGTGGGGGGCCACTGGTGGTGGGCTGTTGTGTTGCAGGGTGGGGCTATGGTAGCAAGGGTTTAGCCCCAAGACCCAAGTGTTGGCTAGAAAGGATTGGCATTTTTGAATGCTCCAGAACCAGCATGGGCCCGCAAATGCCATAATTAGGGTTGTCCCTAAACCCTACTGTGGTGAAGTACTTTATATTATTTGCAGGCTACGCATTAATTCTTACGGCTTGGAATGGGAAACATTGCAAAACCCCAGTTCTAATGATCAGACGGATCAGATGACACAGTTTCCACGCTTGCTCCTTGACCAGGTTACGTACAGCAAGCATATGCAATGCATCAGAGGTAGAAGACGATGTCTATTTAATTGATACTGGTCACAAGGAGGGTGCATTCACAAATTCTGCTCACGCGGTTTTGAGTGTTCCCGTGCCCATGCTCTTGCTGCAGGATGCAGCCAATCTGCAGGCCATTCAGAAGTGAGGAGATTCACATTCACTGGCACAGCTGTGGACGAGGCTTTCGCTGCTGCTGGTGCCAGCTGTGTGTGGGGGCCTAGAGTATCGGCTTATAAGTTATAAGGGGAGGAAGAGTAGATACTGGTGTGCTTGTTTGTAGGCGGAGGCTGCACAAAATGCAGCGATGTGTCTTAAGCGCATCCCAAGGCAGCAAGTGAACATATGCCCGGAGGTCGAGGCTATTGCTGCGCGCCTGTGATGCTCGCTAATGGTATGGATGTTTAACCTGTCAGTAGTGGATGGATGGAGTCTGGTTGGACGGACGCTTGGGCTATAAGCGACCATCGTCGCTGGATGGCTGATACGTGATGTTTGTCCATTATGTGTATTGCATTTGCTCACTGTAAGCAGCTGCGGGAAGGCTTGCGCAAGGAATGACTAGGGGCCGGACAGAGCCTAAGCAGTACTACTGCCTGCCGAGCAGCATTTGCTGGGTCCAAATCGCGTTCTGGGACCGCTAACGCTCTAAACAACAGACGTTCCAGTTAGTCCGTCATGCCTTGTTTGAGGCCCGATATCATTGGGTAGCCTCAGCGCAGTTCAATCCGATAGTGGTCCCAACTGAATGGCACCCTTGTCGTGCGGCTCCACCGGCATATTAAATAGACTCCATGGCGTGTAGCCATGCTACACATTGCGCCTAAAGCATCATCTGATTCCGTGTTCACAGCTTGAAGGCGCCTGTCTTGCTCCTCCATAATTAGCACCGTGCCGGCATCCATTGGTTCCAGGTACGGAGTCACGCGTGACAAGGCAGCCTATGCTGCAAGAGAACACAATATTGGGTTGCATTTATGAAATTGATGAAACCAATATTGCTAGCGCGTTGCTCACTGCTCAATTGGTGCGGCCGCAGACAGGACAGCCATTCAGACGTTCTAACTATGTTGCACAGCTATCGGGCATATCAAGTCTACTAAGCCTGAACTCCTCGTTCGTAACCCCGTATGCAGTCATAGAGCAGCTGATTGATGTAACGGAATCTATATAACGCACTAGGCAACAGTAGCAGTGTCTAGTGGTGGCGGATGTACGGTGCTTGCTTTCTAACCCACAGCACCACTCATCTTTGCTTCATTGAATTGCAGGACTTGAAACCCCGTGTACCCCCAGCTGTTACCTTCCAACTGCTTCCTATCTCCGGCCACCACAGCAATGCAGTGAGGCAGGCCATCAAGCATCAGAGCCAGCTTCCAGTCAGGCAGGTGAGCACCCATGCATTTTGTTTTAGTGATACTGCTCATGAACAGCACTCCACTACGTGTAGCTGTGCAACCAGCTCAACAGAAGAGCAGCAGGAAGTAGAGCCAATACCACAGATGTGAATTTGGACAGGATGTGTTTGCCTGCTTTATATTTTGTTGAGTTCAGCGCACGCTGCCTTTCCTTTCCTTACATCATTGGCAAGCAGATATGTTCAACTATCAATTGCACTCCTGATCTTTTACTGAACTGCCACTCTTCTTGCTGTAGGTGCAAATGGCAGCAGCCTGTGTTTTTGAAGCAGAGGTCCCTCTGCCAACGGCATGGCCCCAAGGCACAGCACGTTTGTCAATCATAGTTGGCCTGCCCGTGGGAGGGACTCTCACACGGCTGGTACCTGCTGGGCAGGTCGCTAGGGTCGTAATGAGGGCATCGGACATGCCAGAGGGTACCAAGGAAGACACTCTGGTGTCAAAACTGAAACGTGGCCGCCTTGGGCATAAGTTGCTGTTGGATTCCCGAGTCGCAGGGGGTGCCAGGGTGCTTAGGCTTCTGAAAGCACAACAGGCCGTCCCTAGGGGATCTGCCAGAGCTATACTAGTGTGCTCTAGACGCCTGGAGCACACCCTACCAGACTTGGGTGGTGTGTTTCTTGCTGGGGAGTTGGAGCACTTCTTGGAAGCTATTAGAACTGCTATACCACCTGTGGCGGCAGCAGCAGCTGTCCTCGCAACCCTGCCCCCAGTACCCTGGCCAAATGCTGCTCCAGAAGAAGGGGTACTAGCAGAGGAGGCATCAGACCCTGCTGCTGCAATAAATGCTGCAGCAGCAGCTGCTGCTGTAGCTGTGGGTGTACCTCCTGCTACTACTGGTGCTACTGCTGCTGCTGCTGCTACACCTTTTGGTTTGTTCCAGGTTGCATCAGCAGCAGCATCAGCAACAACTCCAGCAGCAGCAGCAGCAGCAGTGGCGGCAACAATGGTATCGTCGACGGCTTTGTCTAGGGTCGCCCAGGCTGCACTATCAGCTGCTGCTGCTGCTGCTGGGTATGTCCCTGCTGCTGCTAATACTGGTACGGGTGGAGGCGCTGTCACAGCAAGCAGGGTCGGTTCGAGCTCTGGCCCTGCTGATGCAGCTGCCTTTGCAGCTGCTGGTGCTGGCAGGGGTGCAAGTACTGCAGCTGGAACTGGCTTCTCCTTTGAGGGTCCCCAGCTGCAGTTTGCTATCCCTGTAACCTTTCGACCCACTACTGTTCCCACTGTTCTGCTGTCCCAATCACAGAATCATGCGCCGTTCTGGATACAGTACCGCCAGCTTTCACCACAATGCAGAACTGAGCGGGAGAGCTACTTGAAGTGGGCCGGGGAGCGGGGAAGGCTGGACAGGCCGAAGGCATACAGGAGGGCGGTGGAGCAGCCAACCCTGGACAAGGATAGTGATTGTATCTTTGGCTTCTTTGGCTCCCTTTGTGTGGGGGGCCAATGCACTCCACAGGACCTCAGCTTCTCCCTGTTTGGCAATGCCACTTACATTGCCTACTGGGTTGGCTACTTGGTGGCAAGGGGTGCAAGTGCTGGTCACTTGCGCAACAACATCAAAGTGCCTAAGAAGGTCCTAGCCTGGATGAAGTCATGCATAGACCGCCAGCAGCAGCAGCAGCAGATGCAGATACAGCACCTCGTCCTCAAGCAGCAGCAGCAGCAGCCGTCGCTGCCTCAGGCCCAGCAGCAGCAGCTACAGCAGCAGACAAGACAGCTACAGCAGCAGCAGCAGCAGAGCTTCACACAGAGAGCTGTCCTGACAGAGGTGGAGAGCTGGGTGGCAAGTTTGCTGGCCCAATCAGAAGAGCTGGGGGGTCCTCCAACATTTAGGTCTGTGAGGGAGAACTTGCCGCCGGCAGTTGAGGTGGTGAAGTGGCAGCATGGGGTAGAAGTGGATACCCTGTCCAAATGTGATGAGGCGGAACGCATGTGGGGGAAGGACAGGTGTAACAGGGGAGCAGCCCGAGCACTACATGACACATGCTTGCTTAGCCTGTTGGAAGGGTATGGGCCCCCTCCTAGGCTAGAGTGTGTGTACACATGTATACATCCTGCCTACGTGGGGAAGGTGGCCTGTGAGGATTCCGACTGCAAAACAACTGGCTGCAGAGGGAACATGTTGGAGTACACGGACCTCACTAAGACTGGGCTGGTGGTGATCTTCCCCCACCACCAGACAGAGGACGGTCTCGAGCACCCCATCCAGTGGCAGATCACCTCCCCAAGACAGCTGTGGCTGCTTCTAAAGTACCTGGGATCAGATGCACACTCCTTACTAACATGCGAGACAGACTGCCGGAGGTTGTTTGTCACAAAAACAGGTCTGCGTATGCTAGCATGCCATCTGACTGGATGGTGGCATGACATGGAGGTAGTGCACCAGGCTCCTTGGGTGCAAAGAGGTCTCAGGTTCCCCCCCTCCAACCTGAGGCATATCTTTATCACTGAGCGCTCAGCCGCAGCTGCGGCAGTAGCAGCAGCAGCATGGGCGGCAGCAACAGGGGGGGTTGCTCCCACAATAGCAGCAGCAGCAGCAGGAGGGAGGGAAGGAGCAGCAGGGCTAGGGACACAGGCAGCAGCAGCAGAAGCAGCAGTAGAGCAAGGAGGAAGTGCATCTGCAGCCGGTGGGGAAGGAGGAGGAGTGGCGCAGTTGGGGAATGCAGCAGCAACGGGCTCTGCAAGAGCAAGAGGGGTGGCTCCTGGACCAAGTCCAGCAGCAGCAGCGCTGGTAATGGGAAACTCCGTGCAAGAATGGAGTAGGACCTATGATGTGCACCGTACACGGCGCGAAATGCAGCGGGCAATAGATGACATGGTGGCTTGGCGGGAGTACATGCTGCAGAGCTGAAGGTCAAAGCTTGGGTGAGAAAGGAGGCACATGTGCTGATGCCGACAATGTTCTTTGTGCCAAAGATTTGAGGGATCAGATTTGCAGGTGTTGAGAGAGTCTGGATGGTTATTAGCCTGGCATAAGTTCTTTTAATGCATAGAGCATAACGAATTATGATGAGCGAGTCAACACAGTTGGGCTGCATCAAAGCTTAGAACCATGAATTGTGGGTATCTGGGACTTTGCAGTAAGGTAAGGCAGAGTGACAGCAGCAGCAGTAGCAGCAGTAGCAAGGGGCTTTGCAAGATTTGATTGCATTCTGACAGATTGGTAGCTGTTCTTATCTTATGAGCTTTCTTGGGCTTTCTTGGGCTTTTCTGGGACTTTGGTGCTAATGATGGTGTGGGTGGTGTAACACCACATAGCAAGGTCCAACGGAGCCTGTGCCACATCTCTTATGTTATGGCACATCAATAAAACTTGGAACAGCAAAGGCATGCAGCCATGCCTTAGGGTTCTGTTTGTTTTTTCACACTGGTTGTTTATCATGATATAATACTGACGCAGCATTATTCTCCTGAAGCCAGACTAGCAAACTGGTTGGAGTCATGTGGCGGATGCTGCACGGCCCTTAAGGCTGTGCAGTAATCTTTCTCAAATAATACTGTGTTGCAAGATGTTAAGGTGCAGCCGCACCCGAGGCTTTTTGTTCTTTGTTTGCCTGATGGAGGTACTGGTCCTTAATCATAAAGTAGATCTGGTACAAGGTAGTGTTCAGAACTAAGGGACAGTTGCGGGCCACTTTCAGTTTGGAACATGTTGTCCGTTGAGTATCCCCGGGCATCGTGCTGTCAAAATAGGAACGTGTTCTGAGCTTGGCCGTACAGTCAGTCACACCTTAAAATGCTTGTTTGTTGGTTCAGTTGTTGTGGTTTTAACGTATGGATGCTTTGACTTCAGTCCCGTGCCTTTGAAAGTCCTGCACGTGGCATCAGTTTTACCTCAGCTATAAGTCGTTTTGTGCTGTGGCAAGTATCATTGATACACATTAAGTGTGCGGTGCATTAGTTGCTCTGGTGGAGAGGTCTCGTTAAGTTTGATGGGCCATATTTGCCCGCGGCTGGTACGCCGGTCGGCACTGCCGATTAGTTGAGTGGTCTATTCAGTTACGCGGCACGTACACATTACAGTCAATTATGATCTGGGATACTCATAGGAATCGCTGCCAGCCTGAGTCTCTGGTAGGAGCTATCAGTTTCAGCCGGGCCGGCCGGTGGCCGACCCATACAACCAAACACGGCTGCCGGCAAACAAAGCAAACAAACAGTTAAATTGCACTGATCTACATGTACTATTCATACATAGCTATCTGGGAACAAGCTTGTTAACCATGAACAGGCGTGACAAACAAACAAATCGGCTGGTCAAAAGGGTTGCTGGACGGCTGTCAGACCGGACGTACCATCCGATGGACCCAGTGACAAAGGATGGTGACTAACCTCACAATCGGAGTGAAACTGCAGGCATACTGGGTATTGACAGCAGTGGCGCTGCATGGCTGCATAGCCGGCGCATGTGCATGCATTGATCTGCCATCTCATACTGGGGTGTGTGTCTTTAAACAACATTGTTACCAAATGTGAGTCCCACACTAACATCGGGCAATACAGAGCCAAGTAGATCACATCCCATTATCCTCCATGCTAGGTTGTAGTCACAAAAGACTCATAACCTGATGTAGGTACATAGCTGTATGTGAACAAGCTTGTAACACTTGCTCCACAGCTACAACTCATTAGTGCAACCTCAAAGAGACTTATGAACTTCACATTGAACCTACAGAGACCGTGACTAATGCCACCAGTGACTAAATTCAAACACAGCTCCCACAGTGCTCAGCAACATCTATCTAGCTCCTTGTTCCAAGCAGGGCTGCCGCTCACACGGTCCCGCCAAATGCCTTCTGCCGCCGCCGCCTCCTGTTGTTGCTGCTGCTGCTTTTGCTGCTGCTGGTGCCGTCATCAACAGGGTTAGTTCGGGTCCTGTGTAGAGGAGCAGCAGGGAATTGCAACTACACTTAGTGGCTGGCAGCTGAAAGAAGAAAGAAGGGGACAATCAGACATTAAAAAGACCTAACGAACTGACAGATGAACATTCGCATGGTTCTAATACAGTGGCCTGGGAAACAACCAGGCAACACCTCATAAGAACCTGTGCGGTGGCTTAGCAGGCACAGGCACATGCACAGAGGCACGGAGAGTGCAGAAAGAACAAGCACTACTTGACCGAAAGTTACAACTCAACTAGCAGCAACATGACATGACATGCCATATCAAAAGCAGAGAGAGGGGAGAGAGAGCGCTACATAAAAGTGAGACAAGCATACCTGTGTGGGTAGCAGAAGGGGGGCCACAGGGTCATTGCAATTGCAGTGAGAGGCTAGCAGCTGCCGATAAACAAAAAGAAGGAAGAGAGCGCTGTAGCAAGCACGAGAGAGCGAAACACAGGCACAGGTCACACCTCATAAACTATGTGTTTAAGTTTGTGTGTGAAGAGAGAGGGCAGGAGAGAGCAATGCAGAGAAGGTGGGAGAGGAAGAGTAGCCCACCGAGAGCCATGAGAGTACAGGCAGTACAGCACATGTACTGCTGCCGCTGCCGACCCCGGGGGGCTGCAGTTTCTATGTTTGTACTATTTAAAACCACAGGGGTGCAGGCCCAGACCGCTTGCTCACCATACAGAGCAGGAGCTTCTGTGGATGATGCCTGCAGCTTGTGCAGATGGTCCCCGCAGAGCCGCAGCCCTTCTGCTGCTGCTGCTGGGGTTGGGGCTGGGGCTGGTGTTTGTGGTGTGGTGTGTGGGGGGTGGGGACCTGTGGCACATTAAGGAGGAGAATGAGAGGGGCAGAGCGAGACGTGAAGAGGGCGCGCTGCATGAACCAGTGCATTTATACAAGATCAATTCAATCAATTCAAAAGCAAGACCAGATGCATTCGCATTTACATTTACTGCATTTACAAGATGCTGTGTTGGAAAAATTATGAAGAGAGCAATGCACTGCTACTGTAGGAGAGTGTGAATGCCTCTATACAGAATGGAGAGTGGAGAGAGGGAGAAGGAGAAACTTATTCTGATGTGAGCACAGCAAGATCACTGGTGGAGTACTTCCTGGATCTTGTTTGTTTTGAAACCTTGCGCACATATCAAAAACAAAATAAGGGAAGGAGGAGAGGGCAATGCAAGTCTAGGTGGGGAGCGGAGCCAGCACACTTTACAAGATGCAGCGTGATCACAATGGAAGCAAGCATGCAAGAGCTGCAGCTGCCCCCCAATACCCTAGGCACAGCACTAGCCTGTGTGACAACTAATACCTCCCAAGATACTGCCATCTCCAATCATCCGCTGCTGCTGTACTACCTTTATGACCCCACTCCCTTCTAAACCCCTGCTTACCATTATCAACTCAAGTTGTGCCTGGTTCAGCCCTGCAGGAGATCTGCTACTGCTGCAGCTGCTGCAGCGCAGGAGGGTGAGTGGGTGGTGTCGTCCTCAGCAGGGCCTGGGTGGGGCCTCCTGTGGATGAGCAGAAGGGAGGGCACAGGGGAATGGAAGTTAGGGCCACAGACAAAAAGTGTTTTGGCATCTATCCGATTGGTTGTCGTGCATTCATAAAGAGCACGCCACTGCAAACAATTTACATTAGCTTACTCTTCTGTCCGCACACCGAGATCACTGGTGTAGTAGTGCCTGCATTTTATTCACTAGAGCCTTGAGCACGTATCAAAGGGGAAGAGAGAGAGAGAGAGGGAGGGAGAGAGAGCGCTGCATACAACTGAGACAGGCAACAGGCATTTGCCATCAATAAACAGTACTAGCATGGAAAGCAGACAGCGCTTTTATGGAGTGAGTGAGAGGGCAGAGAGTGGATCCTGCTGCTGCTGCTCTACACAGGGACACGCAGCGAAAGCGAGAGCAGCACACAGAGAGAGACTGAGAGAGTGGCAATCAGACATAAAGAAAACACGACCTGAGGATATGCTTCCATGAGCATGTCCATTGGGTTGAAATGAATCAAAATCAAATCAAACAAATCAAATTAAATCTGCATGGTTCTAATCCAATTGGACTTAACAACATGCAGTGCCCCTCCTCTCCCCTCCCCTCCCTGCAGCTTGCTTACCATACACAAGACGTTGGAGATGTTGTTGCTGCTGCTTTAGCTGCTGCTGGTTCCACCATAGAGGGGCCCTGCTCTGGGATGTCTTGCCCCTAGGAGTTCCTGTGTACGCGCAATCTAGATGGCTGCTGCTACTGTACTTTTTGCGCAAGCTCTTTGAGTGCTGCTCTCCGTTCTATCTTCCCATGCTCTATAGTTTCCCGCTGCTGCTGCTGCTGCTGCTGCTGTGCTTGCTCCTTAGAATCTTTCAACTGGTGCTGCTCCTGTGGCATCTATATGGCGTTTTGCTTGACGAGGAGGGGGAGACTGTGATGGCCCTGCTGCTGCTGCTGCCTCTGCTCTTGCTGCTGCAACTGCTGGGGCTGGTTTGTTACCCACGTTTGCTCCTGCTGTTGCTGCTGCTGCTGCTTGACCTATGGCATGGGGGATTGCACCGGCCGCAGTTGGAGCAGGATTCATGAAGGCAACGGGTGGTTCCCTGCAAGTAGAAGGAATGCAGATTTAAATGATCTTGCCCGAGACGCACGTTCACAGGCAGCTACAAGATGAGGAGGTCCTGCAAGAGGAGGAGGCATGCAGGGCTCTCTTGCGTGGAGGCTGGAGGCTATACCTTAACGTAGATGGATCACCTCCGTGAAGACAAATGTCTGGGGCAAAGCCCAGACGCAAGCTTGATGAGCATGCAAATGTAGCGGTAATAACAGTCACAGACACAGTTTATCAATGGACACTCTGCCCAGCGAACAGTTGGCCTGGTTTGTGGACAGCGTGGTGACCGCCGGCTTAATGACACAAGGCTGAAGGCTGCGGCAGGTGAATGCAGGGGTTTGAGCTTGTGTAAGCCTGTGACAGCAGGTAAGGATCATGGCCAGGCCACCGAGGCGTCATTATAAAGTTGTCGCAATCGTTTGAGTCTTGGGTCACCCAGGTCACTCCGAGTGACAAGCCCAGAAACGCTCCTCAGTGCTCGTAAGGACGTGCCGAGATCGTACAGGCTCGGTGCACTGGCTAGTTTGTTTCATTTACAGCTATGGCTGCAGTCTACTCGTTGCCGGCACGAGCGGTCCACTACATGCACTGCAGTGTCGTGCGCTGTTGAGAGGCTAGCCTCTTCCTCGAGCCTCTGCATCACACCTAGTGGGGCATTTAATACGTATTGTATGTCTGTCATTCATCGCGAGCTTAAAGGATCCCTGAAACTATTCGAAACGCCATGAGCAAGGGATCAGACATATCTTTTGGAACTCAGAAAGAGTAGGCAGCCCCCGTGGGGTTTGTGAATTAACAGATAAATGATGTCCGTTGAACGGTGGAGTCAGGCAGCCGGCTAGCGCACGCAAAGGACCATGGACTATGGAGACCAGACACTGCGTCCATGCAGAGCGGGAGGTTGGCACGCTTGAGTGAGTAAGCGTGCAGTTAGCAGCTTGCGTTCCTTCGCTGCAGCCCTACCTGAAGCTCGATGCAATGATCTCGTGTGTTACTGAATGCCGTTAGGAAGAAGCTCCCATTCCATTGAGGTCTGCTGAGGGACAGCAAGGGGTTCTCTATCAAACTTAAACCACTTAATTGTGCTTTGCTGCGCTGCTTGGTCAAGGGAATCGTCCTATGCCCATTGCCTTCACGTACGAGCCTCTTTACCTGCAGAACATTTGGCTTAAATGCAGTTGAAAATGCACCAGCTGTAACGCGGCCCGTGCTATTATAGGGGCGCATGTCATCCACAGGTGGGGTCCTGGAGGCAGCGTACATAGGCATACATAGGTACATACGCATGTTAAGTACCTGCACGGACTTGCTGTCCTGCGAAAGAAACAGTTACCCTAGGGAGTTGCAGTGCACAGCGGCAGCTGGATGATGTTTTGGTGTATGGGCCCTGCTCATGTTACAACATCTCTGCAGAGTGTGTGAATAGCCAGCACGGACTGCAGGTTGTTTAGACTGGAGCACAAGGTTCAGCTCATGCACGTTTCTGAGTCTGCTATCTGTATATGGCCTTATACCATACATAATCATGCCTGGTCTTCAGCATGCTTGACAATTGCACACATGCTTTTACTGATATCCCCCGCATGGTTCATAGCAACAAGACATCTGTGCGTTGCTTCAGTACGGGTCAATGTTTGCGATCACTCCTTGCAGGGCACCGACAAAAGAGGCTCAGGCAGGGCCAAGATGAATTTCGTCTGCAAACGCGCAAGGGGGTCGCTGGGTACTATGTTGTTGGCAGCAATGGCAACGCCGTGCAACCGAATGACGATAAGCTCAGGATCAAGAGTTTGGATGGTGAACAGCTCGAACCGCAGAGCATGCTGGGCAGTGCGTATTGGGGCTGGGACATGTTAGAAGACCCCAAACATTATTATCATAGTCAGCGTCAGCCTATGAGCCAGGGTGTAAGAGACAGCCATGGTAACAGCAAACGCCGCAGCCGTGCCAGCAGGTTAAACCGCACCCGCAGCTCCCCTGAGTCAGCGCAGCAGTACTGGGAGAAGCAGCACACCGTAGTTATGGATAAGGCCCAAATGCAGGGGGTAGGGGACCAGAGGGCTGAGCATGGGTTGCAGTGCTTCTCTTTAAAAAACATAGAGGGGTTTGTTCAGAGCGACCATCAAATGCAGAGGGTGCTTGCACTGGATGGGAAGCTTGCAGCAAAAACATTCCCTGATTGTACCAGAAAAAGTAGTGCATGCCAGCTGGTAGCTTGCTTGCTGGATCGGGTAGCAGCGGTGATGTATGGAAGGGAGGTCTTGCAAGGAGGGGAGAAGCACCGCCAGCTGTTCTGTAGGATACCCAAACGCTCAGGTGGTGCCTCTTCGTCAGCTGAAACTCATGAGATGTGCTGGCCCTGGGATTGGCAGGCAGCTAAGGATAAGAGCAGCCACAGCATATCTACCACCTGCACTGACCCAGGTGCAGCATACCTTAGGATATACCTGGGCAGGGCACCACCGGAAGCACCTGCGCAGTCACCAGCACAGCGAAGCAGCTGCCGGATGCCACAGCCAAGGTCCCAGCATGCAGATGCTCAGCAGCCCTGGCAGCAGCAGCTAGAGGAGGTAGAGGAGGAAGGTCGTGAGCAGCAGGCGGGGTTGCAGCCGGTGCATATCACAGTCCACCGCTTAGTATGTGCGTTGTGCAAGGGCGCAGCTCCCACCCGCCAACATGAAGCCTCACATTTGTGCCATCATCCATGGTGCCTGCAAGGAGGCCATATTGAATGGATGACCCACAAGGAGAACATGAACACACCCCATTGACCAACATCAGCCTCCTTGAGGTGAGCGGAGGGTTAGCTGACAGGACAGACCACTGCATAACGTAAACAACAGCTTTGGTCTTTCATTCATGGAGGGTGTAGAGACTGGAGTGGCTATTTCTGTCTGCAGGGTCCTACTGCTGCTGCTGCTGCTTGCTGATGTGTGGTATGCAGCGAAGTACATGGGGTTCACAGGACAGCAGCTGTTTTTTTGTGATATGCAATTGATATTCATACAGGGTTATTAGCCACCGTTCTAGTAGTTACTCTACTAGTAGCAGCAGCCACTGTTGTGGAAATGAAACATCGCTCCTTAGTTGACTGATTGATTTTGTATTGCTGCCCTTCTTGCGCACAGGGAATCAATACTGCTGCTGCTGCTACTGCTGATGGTAATGCGCAGAAGCTGATGTGATGAGCAGAAGGTAAGCGCTTCTGTAACAGCTTGAGGTGAAGGGCCTATGGCAGATATTTATACTTCATAGTAATGCTCTGCTATGATAGCACGCTACCAAACTGTAGTCATGTTCCACCTCGTTGTTTTACTAACAGCTTATGATGCAGGGCCTATGTCACTTTTTGCTACGGCATATCACAAAATGTTATCATGATTCACCTGACTGCTGCACGGTCCAAGGGCTGTTGCTGGATCCTGCTGCTGCTGCTCCACCTCACCTTTTTGCTATGGCATATCACAGAATGTTCTGATACTGCTCTTAGTTATGTGATTCCGCTACCTCTCTTGATGTCTGATCGTCTCCGCTCTTGTCGTCTTAGCTCTCAGTATCGGTGTCTCTCAACAGACACTAACAAACTGGTTGGAGCCATGCGGCGGGTGCTGCACGGCCCGAAAGCTGTGCAGTGATATGTCCTGTGAATGTTATGATAACATGGTATCGCTTGGCCCTAACCCACCTCCTGCTTGTTGCTGCTGCTGCTGCTGTTTCAGCTTACTCCCCGCTCTGGTGGTGATGTGGAGAAGGAATTGAAGGCTGGGCGGTAGTGCGGGTGGATTGTGTAGCGGTGCTTGTGGGTGCTGCTGCTTTCTTTGGGCATGATGGGTTCGGGTCTGTGGATGTATGATGTGTTATGCATTTCTATACCCTACGGTGTATGTGTGTGTGCCCCGCTTGGAATATTGTTAGCATACGTATGTGTCCCAGTTTTTGGATGGTGGCATGTGACATGCTTTTTTCTGGGTGTGGGCTGTGCAGTGGTCTCTCTTAACATGTTTGTAAGATGATGCTGGCATTTTTGTTGTGGCTTGATTGGCAGTGAGGGCACTTAGTACTACCCTAGTCAGCAGCTCATAGTACGGCTGTGCTCCAAGGCCTGATTATCATCATGCCTGAGCTGTGCTGCTTATGTGAGAGCCAGTATGCAGCTGAGTGGGGGCAATAGATTGCATGATGGCTGAGTTGCTTGAGACTAGATAGGGCTCGAGCTGCACCCTAGAGATTCGCAGCTATGTGATGAGAATCTAGGTTAGAACGTATGGCAATTTTTGCTATGGTATACCTTGGATAATAATAACAACAGTGACAAGCTCTGCTGATCGCTGAAGTCCGTATGAACCGATCAGACGTCCCGTTGCTGATGGGTGGGGTAGTCAGCAGGTCCGGGTGCAGAGCTACTTCGAGCTGGCCAGTGGGCCCCAGGCTCGCAGCACAAGGTCAGCATGGAACAACATGCACGCACGATGCGTAGACCGTCTGAATTGGCTGCCCTGGGGTCCGTCTAACACGCCTACGATCATCCCAAGCCATGATCCAATGTGCTCCCCCGGCTGCTGGCAGCGTTGCACCTTACTTAAGCTCCTCCATGGGCGGTTCGGTAGGAGTGGAACCCTTCTAGAAGTGTCACCCAGACATCCTTGGTTGGGAACCCTCATCTCCAGAGCGACTGAAGCTCTGGACGATGGCCCGCTGAGCTCAGCGTGGTCGATTACATGGCTTGCACTGCTGCCAGGGGCCATCGCAGATAGGCGGGGAGCTCTTCCAAACATCTGGCCACAGGGTGCCCCGCCACCATGGGAGTGCTTGGGTGTGCTGCACATCGATGGCTGGACTTGTGCCTGGACTCGTCCGCTGAGTGGCCCCTCGGCTGGTGCCCCGTGACGGAGCCCCTGAAGGAGGCCATGCTGACTAGGCGTCATCGATGACGTTAAACCCAAGCCCTTGTGCCCTAGTATACCCCTGTCCCGTGATTAAGCTGGCTGCAGCCTCACAACCCTTGATGGTTGACTGCACTAGCACTTCAGGCGGTACCGAGTGCCACAAGTACTGCTGGCATCTTCGCAGGAAGCAAGCGCCCCTGATTCCAGCAGCGCGCATTGAGTCCTCCTCATTCCTTTCTCTGGCTCGTGCTGCACCTCTATGCTATCCCATGCATAATCTGCGCAACCGCCAGCAGGTGGTGATGGCCACACGTCACTCTTGCAGGCAGCTTTCCAAATGATCAATGCATGTTATGTACTCTCTTAATAGCACCCTTAAAGGCTGCGGTGCAGTCCCCAAGATGTAGGGCGGCACATGCAGCCTCGGGACTCGCTCTTGATCGTGGCGGTTTGAGAGACGATCGAACTTTGCTACCTCCCATCCACACATGCCGCTCGATGGACCACAGAGGCTGTTTCATTGCCCTTCCACGCTTGCCGCACTGAGCCTCCTACGCAGCAGGCCCATTTGCATGGCACCTACGAAGGAGCACCAGCAGCACTGGCCCCTGCCTGGAACCTTGCTGGATCCAGGCCGTTAGCCGCATTCAGGTGAGCAAGCAGAGGCAGAGCATAAGACGGGGCTCCTTCCCAACATAGCTGCAACAGCTACCGCTATGACAGCAGATTCCAGCTGCAAGGAGCAACAGTAAGCAGCAGCAGCAGTCTGCTAATGTGGTGTGTCTGCGGCATTGCATTCTGCACCCAGGACTGACGGAATCCACAGCTGTATGCTCCTGAGCGTAGACAAGACCCAAAACTGTGCACTCATGCTGCTGAATCGCCATAGGAGCTCCCCCAGGGCTTGGCAGCGTAGATCAAATGCAAGGACCACTCGTACCTGCACATCCCAAGCATCAGATTCCAAACCGCTAAGTTACACAGCCGGCGGTTGCTTCCTTCCAGCAAGATGTATGCCTGGAGCTGCTGTGACATGTGCTCTTTGACATTTCCTGCTTGTGATGCTTTACGCCTTGCCATGCGCATGCGAGGAAGCCTTCCATTTGGCGCGAAGGTCTTCCCTAAACCCTAAACCCTAAACTAAACTAGGGGGCTAGTAGTAGCCCCTTGAGGCAGGGGCTGCTGCTGTGACTTAAATCATGGAAGGTAAGATCAGAAGATCAGATCGCGCTCATGATCAGATGGATTAGATTGCCCATTTTTGCCTATGTGTTAGCTACCTATCTGCCAGTGTGTAGAGAGCAGCTAGGCAGCAAGGGTTTAGAAGCAGCAGGGGTTAGCTTGATCGAGAGGCATATTTTTATGGGAGTTACAGAGGGCAGGGTGTGCAGTGCAAGAGTTGATGGGGTAGAGAGGTGTGACTTTGAATGAGGTGGGGGTGGGACTAGCAGACAGGAAAGGGACTTTTCTAAGGCGCACAGCAACGGCGGCTGTGAGGGCGTTGAGGTGTAGAGAGCAGCTAGGCAACAAGGGTTTAGAAGCAGGAGGGGTTGCAGTAAACTCAAAAGAGGCAGTAGCTTGAGGCAGAGGCACCCATATCAGTAAGATTAGACTGCATGGTATGCCATTAAAAAAGGAAAGACATAGCGATGGTCTTTTCAGTTGCTTTGTTTCCATGGCTGACCTAGCTCCTTCTGTTCTTTGTCCCTCCCTGCAGGTGCTTCTGTTAGCGGCCACCACCGCCACCACCACCACCAGTAGCAGCTTCTGTTCAAGAGCTCAGCTGAGGTTGTAGCAACAGCAACAGCAGCAGCAGCAGGAGCCGCCACTGCAGTCTCCGCCATCAAGAGGTGAGGGGATGAGGGGGCCCAAGGGGGCTAGGAGGGGAGAGCTGTGGGAGTGCTGGATGCAGGGCCATACAGGCAGGGCAATACACAGTACAGTTGTTTAGTTTGTTCCCTGCATTTGGTTGGCCGCAGGGTTTAGTGGGGGGCCACTGGTGGTGGGCTGTTGTGTTGCAGGGTGGGGCTATGGTAGCAAGGGTTTAGCCCCAAGACCCAAGTGTTGGCTAGAAAGGATTGGCATTTTTGAATGCTCCAGAACCAGCATGGGCCCGCAAATGCCATAATTAGGGTTGTCCCTAAACCCTACTGTGGTGAAGTACTTTATATTATTTGCAGGCTACGCATTAATTCTTACGGCTTGGATTGGGAAACATTGCAAAACCCTAGTTCTAATGATCAGACGGATCAGATGACACAGTTTCCACGCTTGCTCCTTGACCAGGTTACGTACAGCAAGCATATGCAATGCATCAGAGGTAGAAGACGATGTCTATTTAATTGATACTGGTCACAAGGAGGGTGCATTCACAAATTCTGCTCACGCGGTTTTGAGTGTTCCCGTGCCCATGCTCTTGCTGCAGGATGCAGCCAATCTGCAGGCCATTCAGAAGTGAGGAGATTCACATTCACTGGCACAGCTGTGGACGAGGCTTTCGCTGCTGCTGGTGCCAGCTGTGTGTGGGGGCCTAGAGTATCGGCTTATAAGTTATAAGGGGAGGAAGAGTAGATACTGGTGTGCTTGTTTGTAGGCGGAGGCTGCACAAAATGCAGCGATGTGTCTTAAGCGCATCCCAAGGCAGCAAGTGAACATATGCCCGGAGGTCGAGGCTATTGCTGCGCGCCTGTGATGCTCGCTAATGGTATGGATGTTTAACCTGTCAGTAGTGGATGGATGGAGTCTGGTTGGACGGACGCTTGGGCTATAAGCGACCATTGTCGCTGGATGGCTGATACGTGATGTTTGTCCATTATGTGTATTGCATTTGCTCACTGTAAGCAGCTGCGGGAAGGCTTGCGCAAGGAATGACTAGGGGCCGGACAGAGCCTAAGCAGTACTACTGCCTGCCGAGCAGCATTTGCTGGGTCCAAATCGCGTTCTGGGACCGCTAACGCTCTAAACAACAGACGTTCCAGTTAGTCCGTCATGCCTTGTTTGAGGCCCGATATCATTGGGTAGCCTCAGCGCAGTTCAATCCGATAGTGGTCCCAACTGAATGGCACCCTTGTCGTGCGGCTCCACCGGCATATTAAATAGACTCCATGGCGTGTAGCCATGCTACACATTGCGCCTAAAGCATCATCTGATTCCGTGTTCACAGCTTGAAGGCGCCTGTCTTGCTCCTCCATAATTAGCACCGTGCCGGCATCCATTGGTTCCAGGTACGGAGTCACGCGTGACAAGGCAGCCTATGCTGCAAGAGAACACAATATTGGGTTGCATTTATGAAATTGATGAAACCAATATTGCTAGCGCGTTGCTCACTGCTCAATTGGTGCGGCCGCAGACAGGACAGCCATTCAAACGTTCTAACTATGTTGCACAGCTATCGGGCATATCAAGTCTACTAAGCCTGAACTCCTCGTTCGTAACCCCGTATGCAGTCATAGAGCAGCTGATTGATGTAACGGAATCTATATAACGCACTAGGCAACAGTAGCAGTGTCTAGTGGTGGCGGATGTACGGTGCTTGCTTTCTAACCCACAGCACCACTCATCTTTGCTTCATTAAATTGCAGGACTTGAAACCCCGTGTACCCCCAGCTGTTGCCTGGATACCTTCCAACTGCTTCCTATCTCCGGCCACCACAGCAATGCAGTGAGGCAGGCCATCAAGCATCAGAGCCAGCTTCCAGTCAGGCAGGTGAGCACCCATGCATTTTGTTTTAGTGATACTGCTCATGAACAGCACTCCACTACGTGTAGCTGTGCAACCAGCTCAACAGAAGAGCAGCAGGAAGTAGAGCCAATACCACAGATGTGAATTTGGACAGGATGTGTTTGCCTGCTTTATATTTTGTTGAGTTCAGCGCACGCTGCCTTTCCTTTCCTTACATCATTGGCAAGCAGATATGTTCAACTATCAATTGCACTCCTGATCTTTTACTGAACTGCCACTCTTCTTCCTGTAGGTGCAAATGGCAGCAGCCTGTGTTTTTGAAGCAGAGGTCCCTCTGCCAACGGCATGGCCCCAAGGCACAGCACGTTTGTCAATCATAGTTGGCCTGCCCGTGGGAGGGACTCTCACACGGCTGGTACCTGCTGGGCAGGTCGCTAGGGTCGTAATGAGGGCATCGGACATGCCAGAGGGTACCAAGGAAGACACTCTGGTGTCAAAACTGAAACGTGGCCGCCTTGGGCATAAGTTGCTGTTGGATTCCCGAGTCGCAGGGGGTGCCAGGGTGCTTAGGCTTCTGAAAGCACAACAGGCCGTCCCTAGGGGATCTGCCAGAGCTATACTAGTGTGCTCTAGACGCCTGGAGCACACCCTACCAGACTTGGGTGGTGTGTTTCTTGCTGGGGAGTTGGAGCACTTCTTGGAAGCTATTAGAACTGCTATACCACCTGTGGCGGCAGCAGCAGCTGTCCTCGCAACCCTGCCCCCAGTACCCTGGCCAAATGCTGCTCCAGAAGAAGGGGTACTAGCAGAGGAGGCATCAGACCCTGCTGCTGCAATAAATGCTGCAGCAGCAGCTGCTGCTGTAGCTGTGGGTGTACCTCCTGCTACTACTGGTGCTACTGCTGCTGCTGCTGCTACACCTTTTGGTTTGTTCCAGGTTGCATCAGCAGCAGCATCAGCAACAACTCCAGCAGCAGCAGCAGCAGCAGCAGTGGCGGCAACAATGGTATCGTCGACGGCTTTGTCTAGGGTCGCCCAGGCTGCACTATCAGCTGCTGCTGCTGCTGCTGCTGGGTATGTCCCTGCTGCTGCTAATACTGGTACGGGTGGAGGCGCTGTCACAGCAAGCAGGGTCGGTTCGAGCTCTGGCCCTGCTGATGCAGCTGCCTTTGCAGCTGCTGGTGCTGGCAGGGGTGCAAGTACTGCAGCTGGAACTGGCTTCTCCTTTGAGGGTCCCCAGCTGCAGTTTGCTATCCCTGTAACCTTTCGACCCACTACTGTTCCCACTGTTCTGCTGTCCCAATCACAGAAGCATGCGCCGTTCTGGATACAGTACCGCCAACTTTCACCACAATGCAGAACTGAGCGGGAGAGCTACTTGAAGTGGGCCGGGGAGCGGGGAAGGCTGGACAGGCCGAAGGCATACAGGAGGGCGGTGGAGCAGCCAACCCTGGACAAGGATAGTGATTGTATCTTTGGCTTCTTTGGCTCCCTTTGTGTGGGGGGCCAATGCACTCCACAGGACCTCAGCTTCTCCCTGTTTGGCAATGCCACTTACATTGCCTACTGGGTTGGCTACTTGGTGGCAAGGGGTGCAAGTGCTGGTCACTTGCGCAACAACATCAAAGTGCCTAAGAAGGTCCTAGCCTGGATGAAGTCATGCATAGACCGCCAGCAGCAGCAGCAGCAGATGCAGATACAGCACCTCGTCCTCAAGCAGCAGCAGCAGCAGCAGCAGCAGCCGTCGCTGTCTCAGGCCCAGCAGCAGCAGCTACAGCAGCAGACAAGACAGCTACAGCAGCAGCAGCAGCAGAGCTTCACACAGAGAGCTGTCCTGACAGAGGTGGAGAGCTGGGTGGCAAGTTTGCTGGCCCAATCAGAAGAGCTGGGGGGTCCTCCAACATTTAGGTCTGTGAGGGAGAACTTGCCGCCGGCAGTTGAGGTGGTGAAGTGGCAGCATGGGGTAGAAGTGGAGACCCTGTCCAAATGTGATGAGGCGGAACGCATGTGGGGGAAGGACAGGTGTAACAGGGGAGCAGCCCGAGCACTACATGACACATGCTTGCTTAGCCTGTTGGAAGGGTATGGGCCCCCTCCTAGGCTAGAGTGTGTGTACACATGTATACATCCTGCCTACGTGGGGAAGGTGGCCTGTGAGGATTCCGACTGCAAAACAACTGGCTGCAGAGGGAACAGGTTGGAGTACACGGACCTCACTAAGACTGGGCTGGTGGTGATCTTCCCCCACCACAAGACAGAGGACGGTCTCGAGTACCCCATCCAGTGGCAGATCACCTCCCCAAGACAGCTGTGGCTGCTTCTAAAGTACATGGGATCAGATGCACACTCCTTACTAACATGCGAGACAGACTGCCGGAGGTTGTTTGTCACAAAAACAGGTCTGCGTATGCTAGCATGCCATCTGACTGGATGGTGGCATGACATGGAGGAAGTGCACCAGGCTCCTTGGGTGCAAAGAGGTCTCAGGTTCCCCCCCTCCAACCTGAGGCATATCTTTATCACTGAGCGCTCAGCCGCAGCTGCGGCAGTAGCAGCAGCAGCATGGGTGGCAGCAACAGGGGGGGTTGCTCCCACAATAGCAGCAGCAGCAGCAGGAGGGAGGGAAGGAGCAGCAGGGCTAGGGACACAGGCAGCAGCAGCAGAAGCAGCAGTAGAGCAAGGAGGAAGTGCATCTGCAGCCGGTGGGGAAGGAGGAGGAGTGGCGCAGTTGGGGAATGCAGCAGCAACGGGCTCTGCAAGAGCAAGAGGGGTGGCTCCTGGACCAAGTCCAGCAGCAGCAGCGCTGGTAATGGGAAACTCCGTGCAAGAATGGAGTAGGACCTATGATGTGCACCGTACACGGCGCGAAATGCAGCGGGCAATAGATGACATGGTGGCTTGGCGGGAGTACATGCTGCAGAGCTGAAGGTCAAAGCTTGGGTGAGAAAGGAGGCACATGTGCTGATGCCGACAATGTTCTTTGTGCCAAAGATTTGAGGGATCAGATTTGCAGGTGTTGAGAGAGTCTGGATGGTTATTAGCCTGGCATAAGTTCTTTTAATGCATAGAGCATAACGAATCATGATGAGCGAGTCAACACAGTTGGGCTGCATCAAAGCTTAGAACCATGAATTGTGGGTATCTGGGACTTTGCAGTAAGGTAAGGCAGAGTGACAGCAGCAGTAGCAGCAGTAGCAAGGGGCTTTGCAAGATTTGATTGCATTCTGACAGATTGGTAGCTGTTCTTATCTTATGAGCTTTCTTGGGCTTTCTTGGGCTTTTCTGGGACTTTGGTGCTAATGATGGTGTGGGTGGTGTAACACCACATAGCAAGGTCCAACGGAGCCTGTGCCACATCTCTTATGTTATGGCACATCAATAAAACTTGGAACAGCAAAGGCATGCAGCCATGCCTTAGGGTTCTGTTTGTTTTTTCACACTGGTTGTTTATCATGATATAATACTGACGCAGCATTATTCTCCTGAAGCCAGACTAACAAACTGGTTGGAGTCATGTGGCGGATGCTGCACGGCCCTTAAGGCTGTGCAGTAATCTTTCTCAAATAATACTGTGTTGCAAGATGTTAAGGTGCAGCCGCACCCGAGGCTTTTTGTTCTTTGTTTGCCTGATGGAGGTACTGGTCCTTAATCATAAAGTAGATCTGGTACAAGGTAGTGTTCAGAACTAAGGGACAGTTGCGGGCCACTTTCAGTTTGGAACATGTTGTCCGTTGAGTATCCCCGGGCATCAATCAATCAATCAATCAATCAAAACGCAAGACCAGCAATGCCAATGGCCAAACAAACCTAGGCCACAAACACAAGGCTCCTGATCACAATCACGAAGCCACACAACCGATGGTGGATTTGCCACACACAAGCTGAGGCTAGATGCAACGGCGTGCACACCAAGGGGAAACAAACACCACCACTAAAACCCAAAACCTGCTCCACTTCCATCACACATGGGTGGCGGGGAGGCAGCAGGATCAAGCACCATCCCCGGGCATCGTGCTGTCAAAATAGGAACGTGTTCTGAGCTTGGCCGTACAGTCAGTCACACCTTAAAATGCTTGTTTGTTGGTTCAGTTGTTGTGGTTTTAACGTATGGATGCTTTGACTTCAGTCCCGTGCCTTTGAAAGTCCTGCACGTGGCATCAGTTTTACCTCAGCTATAAGTCGTTTTGTGCTGTGGCAAGTATCATTGATACACATTAAGTGTGCGGTGCATTAGTTGCTCTGGTGGAGAGGTCTCGTTAAGTTTGATGGGCCATATTTGCCCGCGGCTGGTACGCCGTTCGGCACTGCCGATTAGTTGAGTGGTCTATTCAGTTACGCGGCACGTACACATTACAGTCAACTATGATCTGGGATACTCATAGGAATCGCTGCCAGCCTGAGTCTCTGGTAGGAGCTATCAGTTTCAGCCGGGCCGGCCGGTGGCCGACCCATACAACCAAACACGGCTGCCGGCAAACAAAGCAAACAAACAGTTAAATTGCACTGATCTACATGTACTATTCATACATAGCTATCTGGGAACAAGCTTGTTAACCATGAACAGGCGTGACAAACAAACAAATCGGCTGGTCAAAAGGGTTGCTGGACGGCTGTCAGACCGGACGTACCATCCGATGGACCCAGTGACAAAGGATGGTGACTAACCTCACAATCGGAGTGAAACTGCAGGCATACTGGGTATTGACAGCAGTGGCGCTGCATGGCTGCATAGCCGGCGCATGTGCATGCATTGATCTGCCATCTCATACTGGGGTGTGTGTCTTTAAACAACATTGTTACCAAATGTGAGTCCCACACTAACATCGGGCAATACAGAGCCAAGTAGATCACATCCCATTATCCTCCATGCTAGGTTGTAGTCACAAAAGACTCATAACCTGATGTAGGTACATAGCTGTATGTGAACAAGCTTGTAACACTTGCTCCACAGCTACAACTCATTAGTGCAACCTCAAAGAGACTTATGAACTTCACATTGAACCTACAGAGACCGTGACTAATGCCACCAGTGACTAAATTCAAACACAGCTCCCACCGTGCTCAGCAACATCTATCTAGCTCCTTGTTCCAAGCAGGGCTGCCGCTCACACGGTCCCGCCAAATGCCTTCTGCCGCCGCCGCCTCATGTTGTTGCTGCTGCTGCTTTTGCTGCTGCTGGTGCCGTCATCAACAGGGTTAGTTTGGGTCCTGTGTAGAGGAGCAGCAGGGAATTGCAACTACACTTAGTGGCTGGCAGCTGAAAGAAGAAAGAAGGGGACAATCAGACATTAAAAAGACCTAACGAACTGACAGATGAACATTCGCATGGTTCTAATACAGTGGCCTGGGAAACAACCAGGCAACACCTCATAAGAACCTGTGCGGTGGCTTAGCAGGCACAGGCACATGCACAGAGGCACGGAGAGTGCAGAAAGAACAAGCACTACTTGACCGAAAGTTACAACTCAACTAGCAGCAACATGACATGACATGCCATATCAAAAGCAGAGAGAGGGGAGAGAGAGCGCTACATAAAAGTGAGACAAGCATACCTGTGTGGGTAGCAGAAGGGGGGCCACAGGGTCATTGCAATTGCAGTGAGAGGCTAGCAGCTGCCGATAAACAAAAAGAAGGATGAGAGCGCTGTAGCAAGCACAAGAGAGCGAAACACAGGCACAGGTCACACCTCATAAACTATGTGTTTAAGTTTGTGTGTGAAGAGAGAGGGCAGGAGAGAGCAATGCAGAGAAGGTGGGAGAGGAAGAGTAGCCCACCGAGAGCCATGAGAGTACAGGCAGTACAGCACAGGTACTGCTGCCGCTGCCGACCCCGGGGGGCTGCAGTTTCTATGTTTGTACTATTTAAAACCACAGGGGTGCAGGCCCAGACCGCTTGCTCACCATACAGAGCAGGAGCTTCTGTGGATGATGCCTGCAGCTTGTGCAGATGGTCCCCGCAGAGCCGCAGCCCTTCTGCTGCTGCTGCTGGGGTTGGGGCTGGGGCTGGTGTTTGTGGTGTGGTGTGTGGGGGGTGGGGACCTGTGGCACATTAAGGAGGAGAATGAGAGGGGCAGAGCGAGACGTGAAGAGGGCGCGCTGCATGAACCAGTGCATTTATACAAGATCAATTCAATCAATTCAAAAGCAAGACCAGATGCATTTGCATTTACATTTACTGCATTTACAAGATGCTGTGTTGGCAAAATTATGAAGAGAGCAATGCACTGCTACTGTAGGAGAGTGTGAATGCCTCTATACAGAATGGAGAGTGGAGAGAGGGAGAAGGAGAAACTTATTCTGATGTGAGCACAGCAAGATCACTGGTGGAGTACTTCCTGGATCTTGTTTGTTTTGAAACCTTGCGCACATATCAAAAACAAAATAAGGGAAGGAGGAGAGGGCAATGCAAGTCTAGGTGGGGAGCGGAGCCAGCACACTTTACAAGATGCAGCGTGATCACAATGGAAGCAAGCATGCAAGAGCTGCAGCTGCCCCCCAATACCCTAGGCACAGCACTAGCCTGTGTGACAACTAATACCTCCCAAGATACTGCCATCTCCAATCATCCGCTGCTGCTGTACTACCTTTATGACCCCACTCCCTTCTAAACCCCTGCTTACCATTATCAACTCAAGTTGTGCCTGGTTCAGCCCTGCAGGAGATCTGCTACTGCTGCAGCTGCTGCAGCGCAGGAGGGTGAGTGGGTGGTGTCGTCCTCAGCAGGGCCTGGGTGGGGCCTCCTGTGGATGAGCAGAAGGGAGGGCACAGGGGAATGGAAGTTAGGGCCACATACAAAAAGTGTTTTGGCATCTATCCGATTGGTTGTCGTGCATTCATAAAGAGCACGCCACTGCAAACAATTTACATTAGCTTACTCTTCTGTCCGCACACCGAGATCACTGGTGTAGTAGTGCCTGCATTTCATTTACTAGAGCCTTGAGCACGTATCAAAGGGGAAGAGAGAGAGAGAGAGGGAGGGAGAGAGAGCGCTGCATACAACTGAGACAGGCAACAGGCATTTGCCATCAATAAACAGTACTAGCATGGAAAGCAGACAGCGCTTTTATGGAGTGAGTGAGAGGGCAGAGAGTGGATCCTGCTGCTGCTGCTCTACACAGGGACACGCAGCGAAAGCGAGAGCAGCACACAGAGAGAGACTGAGAGAGTGGCAATCAGACATAAAGAAAACACGACCTGAGGATATGCTTCCATGAGCATGTCCATTGGGTTGAAATGAATCAAAATCAAATTAAACAAATCAAATTAAATCTGCATGGTTCTAATCCAATTGGACTTAACAACATGCAGTGCCCCTCCTCTCCCCTCCCCTCCCTGCAGCTTGCTTACCATACACAAGACGTTGGAGATGTTGTTGCTGCTGCTTTAGCTGCTGCTGGTTCCACCATAGAGGGGCCCTGCTGTGGGATGTCTTGCCCCTAGGAGTTCCTGTGTACACGCAATCTAGATGGCTGCTGCTGCTGTACTTTTTGCGCAAGCTCTTTGAGTGCTGCTCTCCGTTCTATCTTCCCATGCTCTATAGTTTCCAGCTGCTGCTGCTGCTGCTGCTGCTGTGCTTGCTCCTTAGAATCTTTCAACTGGTGCTGCTCCTGCCTTTGGTTCGCAGGGCCCCGCCCACTCAGACCTTCTCCTGTCCCACACACACCCTGCCCATCACCCTGCTGCCCAGGCCCCTCCTTTCCACCCCTCTCCTGCCCTTCCCTCCCCTTGTTTCCCCCCTCGTCCCCACCGCTCCCCAGGTTCTCTTTGCCACTTCCTCCCCTCACCATAACCTCCCCTTCCCCCAGCTTCTCCTCCTCCCCGAGCCCCGCCTGCTCCCCAGCTCCACGCCCCCCTATCTCCTCATGATGCTCCCCCTCCTCCAGCCCCCCTTCCTCCTCCTCCCCTCGGTGCTCTCCTTCCCGTTGGGGTAGTCAGCAGGTCCGGGTGCAGAGCTACTTCGAGCTGGCCAGTGGGCCCCAGGCTCGCAGCACAAGGTCAGCATGGAACAACATGCACGCACGATGCGTAGACCGTCTGAATTGGCTGCCCTGGGGTCCGTCTAACACGCCTACGATCATCCCAAGCCATGATCCAATGTGCTCCCCCGGCTGCTGGCAGCGTTGCACCTTACTTAAGCTCCTCCATGGGCGGTTCGGTAGGAGTGGAACCCTTCTAGAAGTGTCACCCAGACATCCTTGGTTGGGAACCCTCATCTCCAGAGCGACTGAAGCTCTGGACGATGGCCCGCTGAGCTCAGCGTGGTCGATTACATGGCTTGCACTGCTGCCAGGGGCCATCGCAGATAGGCGGGGAGCTCTTCCAAACATCTGGCCACAGGGTGCCCCGCCACCATGGGAGTGCTTGGGTGTGCTGCACATCGATGGCTGGACTTGTGCCTGGACTCGTCCGCTGAGTGGCCCCTCGGCTGGTGCCCCGTGACGGAGCCCCTGAAGGAGGCCATGCTGACTAGGCGTCATCGATGACGTTAAACCCAAGCCCTTGTGCCCTAGTATACCCCTGTCCCGTGATTAAGCTGGCTGCAGCCTCACAGCCCTTGATGGTTGACTGCACTAGCACTTCAGGCGGTACCGAGTGCCACAAGTACTGCTGGCATCTTCGCAGGAAGCAAGCGCCCCTGATTCCAGCAGCGCGCATTGAGTCCTCCTCATTCCTTTCTCTGGCTCGTGCTGCACCTCTATGCTATCCCATGCATAATCTGCGCAACCGCCAGCAGGTGGTGATGGCCACACGTCACTCTTGCAGGCAGCTTTCCAAATGATCAATGCATGTTATGTACTCTCTTAATAGCACCCTTAAAGGCTGCGGTGCAGTCCCCAAGATGTAGGGCGGCACATGCAGCCTCGGGACTCGCTCTTGATCGTGGCGGTTTGAGAGACGATCGAACTTTGCTACCTCCCATCCACACATGCCGCTCGATGGACCACAGAGGCTGTTTCATTGCCCTTCCACGCTTGCCGCACTGAGCCTCCTACGCAGCAGGCCCATTTGCATGGCACCTACGAAGGAGCACCAGCAGCACTGGCCCCTGCCTGGAACCTTGCTGGATCCAGGCCGTTAGCCGCATTCAGGTGAGCAAGCAGAGGCAGAGCATAAGACGGGGCTCCTTCCCAACATAGCTGCAACAGCTACCGCTATGACAGCAGATTCCAGCTGCAAGGAGCAACAGTAAGCAGCAGCAGCAGTCTGCTAATGTGGTGTGTCTGCGGCATTGCATTCTGCACCCAGGACTGACGGAATCCACAGCTGTATGCTCCTGAGCGTAGACAAGACCCAAAACTGTGCACTCATGCTGTTGAATCGCCATAGGAGCTCCCCCAGGGCTTGGCAGCGTAGATCAAATGCAAGGACCACTCGTACCTGCACATCCCAAGCATCAGATTCCAAACCGCTAAGTTACACAGCCGGCGGTTGCTTCCTTCCAGCAAGATGTATGCCTGGAGCTGCTGTGACATGTGCTCTTTGACATTTCCTGCTTGTGATGCTTTACGCCTTGCCATGCGCATGCGAGGAAGCCTTCCATTTGGCGCGAAGGTCTTCCCTAAACCCAAAACCTAAACCCTAAACCCTAAACCCTAAACCCAAAACTTGGGTCGCGATGCTGACACGGATCCGCACCAGTTTAAACCGTTAAACTAGTGAATTGGCTGCCCTGGGGTCTGTCTAACACGCCTACGATCATCCCAAGCCATGATCCAATGTGCTCCCCCGGCTGCTGGCAGCGTTGCACCTTACTTAAGCTCCTCCATGGGCGGTTCGGTAGGAGTGGAACCCTTCTTGAAGTGTCACCCAGACATCCTTGGTTGGGAACCATCATCTCCAGAGCGACTGAAGCTCTGGACGATGGCCCGCTGAGCTCAGCGTGGTCGATTACATGGCTTGCACTGCTGCCAGGGGCCATCGCAGATAGGCGGGGAGCTCTTCCAAACATCTGGCCACAGGGTGCCCCGCCACCATGGGAGTGCTTGGGTGTGCTGCACATCGATGGCTGGACTTGTGCCTGGACTCGTCCGCTGAGTGGCCCCTCGGCTGGTGCCCCGTGACGGAGCCCCTGAAGGAGGCCATGCTGACTAGGCGTCATCGATGACGTTAAACCCAAGCCCTTGTGCCCTAGTATACCCCTGTCCCGTGATTAAGCTGGCTGCAGCCTCACAGCCCTTGATGGTTGACTGCACTAGCACTTCAGGCGGTACCGAGTGCCACAAGTACTGCTGGCATCTTCGCAGGAAGCAAGCGCCCCTGATTCCATCAGCGCGCATTGAGTCCTCCTCATTCCTTTCTCTGGCTCGTGCTGCACCTCTATGCTATCCCATGCATAATCTGCGCAACCGCCAGCAGGTGGTGATGGCCACACGTCACTCTTGCAGGCAGCTTTCCAAATGATCAATGCATGTTATGTACTCTCTTAATAGCACCCTTAAAGGCTGCGGTGCAGTCCCCAAGATGTAGGGCGGCACATGCAGCCTCGGGACTCGCTCTTGATCGTGGCGGTTTGAGAGACGATCGAACTTTGCTACCTCCCATCCACACATGCCGCTCGATGGACCACAGAGGCTGTTTCATTGCCCTTCCACGCTTGCCGCACTGAGCCTCCTACGCAGCAGGCCCATTTGCATGGCACCTACGAAGGAGCACCAGCAGCACTGGCCCCTGCCTGGAACCTTGCTGGATCCAGGCCGTTAGCCGCATTCAGGTGAGCAAGCAGAGGCAGAGCATAAGACGGGGCTCCTTCCCAACATAGCTGCAACAGCTACCGCTATGACAGCAGATTCCAGCTGCAAGGAGCAACAGTAAGCAGCAGCAGCAGTCTGCTAATGTGGTGTGTCTGCGGCATTGCATTCTGCACCCAGGACTGACGGAATCCACAGCTGTATGCTCCTGAGCGTAGACAAGACCCAAAACTGTGCACTCATGCTGTTGAATCGCCATAGGAGCTCCCCCAGGGCTTGGCAGCGTAGATCAAATGCAAGGACCACTCGTACCTGCACATCCCAAGCATCAGATTCCAAACCGCTAAGTTACACAGCCGGCGGTTGCTTCCTTCCAGCAAGATGTATGCCTGGAGCTGCTGTGACATGTGCTCTTTGACATTTCCTGCTTGTGATGCTTTACGCCTTGCCATGCGCATGCGAGGAAGCCTTCCATTTGGCGCGAAGGTCTTCCCTAAACCCAAAACCTAAACCCTAAACCCAAAACTTGGGTCGCGATGCTGACACGGATCCGCACCAGTTTAAACCGTTAAACTAGTGAATTGGCTGCCCTGGGGTCTGTCTAACACGCCTACGATCATCCCAAGCCATGATCCAATGTGCTCCCCCGGCTGCTGGCAGCGTTGCACCTTACTTAAGCTCCTCCATGGGCGGTTCGGTAGGAGTGGAACCCTTCTTGAAGTGTCACCCAGACATCCTTGGTTGGGAACCATCATCTCCAGAGCGACTGAAGCTCTGGACGATGGCCCGCTGAGCTCAGCGTGGTCGATTACATGGCTTGCACTGCTGCCAGGGGCCATCGCAGATAGGCGGGGAGCTCTTCCAAACATCTGGCCACAGGGTGCCCCGCCACCATGGGAGTGCTTGGGTGTGCTGCACATCGATGGCTGGACTTGTGCCTGGACTCGTCCGCTGAGTGGCCCCTCGGCTGGTGCCCCGTGACGGAGCCCCTGAAGGAGGCCATGCTGACTAGGCGTCATCGATGACGTTAAACCCAAGCCCTTGTGCCCTAGTATACCCCTGTCCCGTGATTAAGCTGGCTGCAGCCTCACAGCCCTTGATGGTTGACTGCACTAGCACTTCAGGCGGTACCGAGTGCCACAAGTACTGCTGGCATCTTCGCAGGAAGCAAGCGCCCCTGATTCCAGCAGCGCGCATTGAGTCCTCCTCATTCCTTTCTCTGGCTCGTGCTGCACCTCTATGCTATCCCATGCATAATCTGCGCAACCGCCAGCAGGTGGTGATGGCCACACGTCACTCTTGCAGGCAGCTTTCCAAATGATCAATGCATGTTATGTACTCTCTTAATAGCACCCTTAAAGGCTGCGGTGCAGTCCCCAAGATGTAGGGCGGCACATGCAGCCTCGGGACTCGCTCTTGATCGTGGCGGTTTGAGAGACGATCGAACTTTGCTACCTCCCATCCACACATGCCGCTCGATGGACCACAGAGGCTGTTTCATTGCCCTTCCACGCTTGCCGCACTGAGCCTCCTACGCAGCAGGCCCATTTGCATGGCACCTACGAAGGAGCACCAGCAGCACTGGCCCCTGCCTGGAACCTTGCTGGATCCAGGCCGTTAGCCGCATTCAGGTGAGCAAGCAGAGGCAGAGCATAAGACGGGGCTCCTTCCCAACATAGCTGCAACAGCTACCGCTATGACAGCAGATTCCAGCTGCAAGGAGCAACAGTAAGCAGCAGCAGCAGTCTGCTAATGTGGTGTGTCTGCGGCATTGCATTCTGCACCCAGGACTGACGGAATCCACAGCTGTATGCTCCTGAGCGTAGACAAGACCCAAAACTGTGCACTCATGCTGTTGAATCGCCATAGGAGCTCCCCCAGGGCTTGGCAGCGTAGATCAAATGCAAGGACCACTCGTACCTGCACATCCCAAGCATCAGATTCCAAACCGCTAAGTTACACAGCCGGCGGTTGCTTCCTTCCAGCAAGATGTATGCCTGGAGCTGCTGTGACATGTGCTCTTTGACATTTCCTGCTTGTGATGCTTTACGCCTTGCCATGCGCATGCGAGGAAGCCTTCCATTTGGCGCGAAGGTCTTCCCTAAACCCAAAACCTAAACCCTAAACCCTAAACCCTAAACCCTAAACCCAAAACTTGGGTCGCGATGCTGACACGGATCCGCACCAGTTTAAACCGTTAAACTAGTGAATTGGCTGCCCTGGGGTCTGTCTAACACGCCTACGATCATCCCAAGCCATGATCCAATGTGCTCCCCCGGCTGCTGGCAGCGTTGCACCTTACTTAAGCTCCTCCATGGGCGGTTCGGTAGGAGTGGAACCCTTCTTGAAGTGTCACCCAGACATCCTTGGTTGGGAACCATCATCTCCAGAGCGACTGAAGCTCTGGACGATGGCCCGCTGAGCTCAGCGTGGTCGATTACATGGCTTGCACTGCTGCCAGGGGCCATCGCAGATAGGCGGGGAGCTCTTCCAAACATCTGGCCACAGGGTGCCCCGCCACCATGGGAGTGCTTGGGTGTGCTGCACATCGATGGCTGGACTTGTGCCTGGACTCGTCCGCTGAGTGGCCCCTCGGCTGGTGCCCCGTGACGGAGCCCCTGAAGGAGGCCATGCTGACTAGGCGTCATCGATGACGTTAAACCCAAGCCCTTGTGCCCTAGTATACCCCTGTCCCGTGATTAAGCTGGCTGCAGCCTCACAGCCCTTGATGGTTGACTGCACTAGCACTTCAGGCGGTACCGAGTGCCACAAGTACTGCTGGCATCTTCGCAGGAAGCAAGCGCCCCTGATTCCAGCAGCGCGCATTGAGTCCTCCTCATTCCTTTCTCTGGCTCGTGCTGCACCTCTATGCTATCCCATGCATAATCTGCGCAACCGCCAGCAGGTGGTGATGGCCACACGTCACTCTTGCAGGCAGCTTTCCAAATGATCAATGCATGTTATGTACTCTCTTAATAGCACCCTTAAAGGCTGCGGTGCAGTCCCCAAGATGTAGGGCGGCACATGCAGCCTCGGGACTCGCTCTTGATCGTGGCGGTTTGAGAGACGATCGAACTTTGCTACCTCCCATCCACACATGCCGCTCGATGGACCACAGAGGCTGTTTCATTGCCCTTCCACGCTTGCCGCACTGAGCCTCCTACGCAGCAGGCCCATTTGCATGGCACCTACGAAGGAGCACCAGCAGCACTGGCCCCTGCCTGGAACCTTGCTGGATCCAGGCCGTTAGCCGCATTCAGGTGAGCAAGCAGAGGCAGAGCATAAGACGGGGCTCCTTCCCAACATAGCTGCAACAGCTACCGCTATGACAGCAGATTCCAGCTGCAAGGAGCAACAGTAAGCAGCAGCAGCAGTCTGCTAATGTGGTGTGTCTGCGGCATTGCATTCTGCACCCAGGACTGACGGAATCCACAGCTGTATGCTCCTGAGCGTAGACAAGACCCAAAACTGTGCACTCATGCTGTTGAATCGCCATAGGAGCTCCCCCAGGGCTTGGCAGCGTAGATCAAATGCAAGGACCACTCGTACCTGCACATCCCAAGAATCAGATTCCAAACCGCTAAGTTACACAGCCGGCGGTTGCTTCCTTCCAGCAAGATGTATGCCTGGAGCTGCTGTGACATGTGCTCTTTGACATTTCCTGCTTGTGATGCTTTACGCCTTGCCATGCGCATGCGAGGAAGCCTTCCATTTGGCGCGAAGGTCTTCCCTAAACCCAAAACCTAAACCCTAAACCCAAAACTTGGGTCGCGATGCTGACACGGATCCGCACCAGTTTAAACCGTTAAACTAGTGAATTGGCTGCCCTGGGGTCTGTCTAACACGCCTACGATCATCCCAAGCCATGATCCAATGTGCTCCCCCGGCTGCTGGCAGCGTTGCACCTTACTTAAGCTCCTCCATGGGCGGTTCGGTAGGAGTGGAACCCTTCTTGAAGTGTCACCCAGACATCCTTGGTTGGGAACCATCATCTCCAGAGCGACTGAAGCTCTGGACGATGGCCCGCTGAGCTCAGCGTGGTCGATTACATGGCTTGCACTGCTGCCAGGGGCCATCGCAGATAGGCGGGGAGCTCTTCCAAACATCTGGCCACAGGGTGCCCCGCCACCATGGGAGTGCTTGGGTGTGCTGCACATCGATGGCTGGACTTGTGCCTGGACTCGTCCGCTGAGTGGCCCCTCGGCTGGTGCCCCGTGACGGAGCCCCTGAAGGAGGCCATGCTGACTAGGCGTCATCGATGACGTTAAACCCAAGCCCTTGTGCCCTAGTATACCCCTGTCCCGTGATTAAGCTGGCTGCAGCCTCACAGCCCTTGATGGTTGACTGCACTAGCACTTCAGGCGGTACCGAGTGCCACAAGTACTGCTGGCATCTTCGCAGGAAGCAAGCGCCCCTGATTCCAGCAGCGCGCATGGAGTCCTCCTCATTCCTTTCTCTGGCTCGTGCTGCACCTCTATGCTATCCCATGCATAATCTGCGCAACCGCCAGCAGGTGGTGATGGCCACACGTCACTCTTGCAGGCAGCTTTCCAAATGATCAATGCATGTTATGTACTCTCTTAATAGCACCCTTAAAGGCTGCGGTGCAGTCCCCAAGATGTAGGGCGGCACATGCAGCCTCGGGACTCGCTCTTGATCGTGGCGGTTTGAGAGACGATCGAACTTTGCTACCTCCCATCCACACATGCCGCTCGATGGACCACAGAGGCTGTTTCATTGCCCTTCCACGCTTGCCGCACTGAGCCTCCTACGCAGCAGGCCCATTTGCATGGCACCTACGAAGGAGCACCAGCAGCACTGGCCCCTGCCTGGAACCTTGCTGGATCCAGGCCGTTAGCCGCATTCAGGTGAGCAAGCAGAGGCAGAGCATAAGACGGGGCTCCTTCCCAACATAGCTGCAACAGCTACCGCTATGACAGCAGATTCCAGCTGCAAGGAGCAACAGTAAGCAGCAGCAGCAGTCTGCTAATGTGGTGTGTCTGCGGCATTGCATTCTGCACCCAGGACTGACGGAATCCACAGCTGTATGCTCCTGAGCGTAGACAAGACCCAAAACTGTGCACTCATGCTGTTGAATCGCCATAGGAGCTCCCCCAGGGCTTGGCAGCGTAGATCAAATGCAAGGACCACTCGTACCTGCACATCCCAAGCATCAGATTCCAAACCGCTAAGTTACACAGCCGGCGGTTGCTTCCTTCCAGCAAGATGTATGCCTGGAGCTGCTGTGACATGTGCTCTTTGACATTTCCTGCTTGTGATGCTTTACGCCTTGCCATGCGCATGCGAGGAAGCCTTCCATTTGGCGCGAAGGTCTTCCCTAAACCCAAAACCTAAACCCTAAACCCTAAACCCTAAACCCAAAACTTGGGTCGCGATGCTGACACGGATCCGCACCAGTTTAAACCGTTAAACTAGTGAATTGGCTGCCCTGGGGTCTGTCTAACACGCCTACGATCATCCCAAGCCATGATCCAATGTGCTCCCCCGGCTGCTGGCAGCGTTGCACCTTACTTAAGCTCCTCCATGGGCGGTTCGGTAGGAGTGGAACCCTTCTTGAAGTGTCACCCAGACATCCTTGGTTGGGAACCATCATCTCCAGAGCGACTGAAGCTCTGGACGATGGCCCGCTGAGCTCAGCGTGGTCGATTACATGGCTTGCACTGCTGCCAGGGGCCATCGCAGATAGGCGGGGAGCTCTTCCAAACATCTGGCCACAGGGTGCCCCGCCACCATGGGAGTGCTTGGGTGTGCTGCACATCGATGGCTGGACTTGTGCCTGGACTCGTCCGCTGAGTGGCCCCTCGGCTGGTGCCACGTGACGGAGCCCATGAAGGAGGCCATGCTGACTAGGCGTCATCGATGACGTTAAACCCAGGCCCTTGTGCCCTAGTATACCCCTGTCCCGTGATTAAGCTGGCTGCAGCCTCACAGCCCTTGATGGTTGACTGCACTAGCACTTCAGGCGGTACCGAGTGCCACAAGTACTGCTGGCATCTTCGCAGGAAGCAAGCGCCCCTGATTCCAGCAGCGCGCATTGAGTCCTCCTCATTCCTTTCTCTGGCTCGTGCTGCACCTCTATGCTATCCCATGCATAATCTGCGCAACCGCCAGCAGGTGGTGATGGCCACACGTCACTCTTGCAGGCAACTTTCCAAATGATCAATGCATGTTATGTACTCTCTTAATAGCACCCTTAAAGGCTGCGGTGCAGTCCCCAAGATGTAGGGCGGCACATGCAGCCTCGGGACTCGCTCTTGATCGTGGCGGTTTGAGAGACGATCGAACTTTGCTACCTCCCATCCACACATGCCGCTCGATGGACCACAGAGGCTGTTTCATTGCCCTTCCACGCTTGCCGCACTGAGCCTCCTTCGCAGCAGGCCCATTTGCATGGCACCTACGAAGGAGCACCAGCAGCACTGGCCCCTGCCTGGAACCTTGCTGGATCCAGGCCGTTAGCCGCATTCAGGTGAGCAAGCAGAGGCAGAGCATAAGACGGGGCTCCTTCCCAACATAGCTGCAACAGCTACCGCTATGACAGCAGATTCCAGCTGCAAGGAGCAACAGTAAGCAGCAGCAGCAGTCTGCTAATGTGGTGTGTCTGCGGCATTGCATTCTGCACCCAGGACTGACGGAATCCACAGCTGTATGCTCCTGAGCGTAGACAAGACCCAAAACTGTGCACTCATGCTGCTGAATCGCCATAGGAGCTCCCCCAGGGCTTGGCAGCGTAGATCAGATGCAAGGACCACTCGTACCTGCACATCCCAAGCATCAGATTCCAAACCGCTAAGTTACACAGCCGGCGGTTGCTTCCTTCCAGCAAGATGTATGCCTGGAGCTGCTGTGACATGTGCTCTTTGACATTTCCTGCTTGTGATGCTTTACGCCTTGCCATGCGCATGCGAGGAAGCCTTCCATTTGGCGCGAAGGTCTTCCCTAAACCCTAAACCCTAAACCATGGGAACTATGTTCTTTAGCAGCAGCAATGACCAGGCATTCTGATTGACTGATGTGAGGGGTACACTCAGCAGTAAGTGCGGCATCCCATGACACACAAGCAGGCATTTTGCTGCCAATAGTAATAGAGCATCTGAAATCTTGACAGGATCGAGCCCTATAGGTTTGCTGGAGCGCAGGTCTGGTGGCAAAGAGTGGGAATTTGCATGCCGGGCACTGTACGGTAGCAGCACAGTCTGGCAATGTCATCATCTTCCTATGGGCAATAATAGTAGGGCATGCTGCAGGTCTGTGATGGCTTTGGTAGCACTCATAGTCAGTAAGGGACATCAGCACATACCCCTGTTGGGCTGTCCGGGCAGTTGCAACGCTGGGAAATGCATGTATCGTACTGCAATTGTGTCCTTTTATGAACTGCACCATGTTTACCTCCATGATCATCTTGTAGCTAACCCCCTATGCCAAGGCCTTCTGGACGTTGGCTACCAGGTTGGTGTCTCGGGGGTTGGACTCACTCACAATGCTGCTCTTGCTTGTGGACAGGAGCATGAAGGTGTTACCAATACGAGCCTGCTTGTGGCGGTTGTAGCCCAACACACTGATGAACTCTCCCTCAGTCCCCACAATCAGCTGGTACACCTTGTAGCCCTGCGGCCGATTCACGTGGATGAGCCGGATGCTGCGGAACTTGGCGTTGCTCAGCAGGGCAAGTTTGTGCAAGGCGCTGGTAACCGCGTTAACCGTCAGTGTTAAGGGCACCTTGCTCATGGCAATGCTGTAGGGTTCTGGCTCCCGGCGGCCAAGGATGAGCTGCTGCACCTCAGGGGGGAGTTCTCCTACGTGCACTTGGTACAGCAGCTCACCCGCCTTGGTGTTGATGACTTTCTGCTCGGTGAAGTACTCGATGTTATCGTAGTCCACTAGTATGACACCAGTGTACGGGGAGGAGGCGTTTGGGACTCTGATGTCTATGATCTCCAGCCGTGTGGCGTCCTGCTTGCTGAGGTCGTCTGCCACCTTCTGCTGCAGCTGCCGGAAGCGTGCGAATTTGCCGAGATTGATCAATGACGGCGTGTGCAGCCACATGGTATGCAGGTCCTTGACCTCCACGGGGACTGCTTCTGGGTACTTGCGGCGGAATGATAGCTGGTACTTGCCATCAGCCGTCATGTATTCCGAGTCTCCGAGGTGGAAGAATGCCGAGTCAGCCGTATCATGGTCCTTGAACCGCAGGATGCCCATGTGGAGGTCTTCTTTGGCGCTTTCGGGGATGATGACAGTTTCCACACCAGGGATTGCAGCAAGGAAGGCCTTAGCAGCTTCCATGGTCTTGACAGTACGGCATTCGTAGCCAGTGACGATAAGGGTCACCCGGTGTGACTGTGGGACTGTGCTGAAGATGGAGGGGTAACCATTGAGCAGAGCATGCCCTGGGTAGGTGTGGTCCCAGTAGATGGTGTAGTTGGAACCTTGGATTTGGCTGTGATCGATAGCTGATGTTGCCTTTGCTTTGTGAAGGGCAAGCTTGGCAAGCAATTCTGGGGAGGGTTTGATGGAGACCATTGGCTCCTCTCCTCCCGCCAAGACTTTGCGGCTTGTTTCAATCTCGGTGAGGTCATTCTGTGCGCAGACACAAAGGGACATTGTGAGGAGGATCACAAGACATGCTAGCGTGGCTGGCAGCTTGGGAGTGGGTCGTTTCTGCTTGAATGCTGAGGTTCTGCTTATGTGTATGGTACCTGCTGCCTGTCTGCCATGATCTGATCCTGCATGGTGCCGCCGTTGCTCATGTTGGTAGGTTGCTGTCTTGTGGTGGCGACCTACGACAGTAGAGACAGTAGAGCTTTGTGACTGTAAGGGGCAAGATGGCTGACTTGAGACTTGGGCCAGGTGCATCATTTGCTGTTTGCGCACCCTACCTTACTATTCGCTGTGTCGTGGGTGCTGAAGTATGTTGCTATGACAACCTCTGGTCCGTACAGCAGTTGCTGTCCTTTCACGCCCTTGATGGGAAGGAGGTATGGGCTGGGGACGTCGCTGTACTTTCCCGAGCAGGCTTCCTCGCTGTTGCGCATACAACTCTAGAGTCGTTTGCGTAAGATGCTTATCAATAGTGGCACGAGTCCTACGGGACAGGGCCAGGTCAGGTTCGGAAGAGCGTCGCGTTCGGTTGATCTCTTAGGCCAGCTTGTGCTATCACTAGCAGGTATACTCTACTGAGCGGAGATATGAGCTTGTTTTACGGACGCTTAGTGTATCTTGTTCACCTTAGACCGAGCGACGCAAGTTGATGCAGGTGTGCCGCGCTAGGCTAGGGCACCTCTACACAGGCTACTCAAGATGGGTACGCGGCACCTAAGCTACGGGAATGCTACAATCTAACTGTTGGCCTGCCTTAGGATCTTAGCCCCTTTCGGTGATGGATGTTCTGGGCGGGGCTGCTTTTACATGTTCTGTACTAGTAGGACTAGCAAAGTGGGCTTGCCGAGGCTGCGCCTGGGCAGGAAGTGGGAGCTGTCAGGCAATTTGCCTTTGGAGGTAGTGAGCGGTTCGCAGGGCAATGTAAGTCCATGTTCACCAGTATTCTAGTTCTAATCCCCTCTATATATGGCGCGTGGACTGAGTCTGCTGCGTTTTTGACGCAACGCAGCAGAGGCGTGGAGATGGTCAGGTAGGTTGTCTGGAGTATTGAGAGCGGCAATGGCTGCCAAGGAAGCTCTCTGCTAAGAAGGGGGTATCTATAGTCTCGGCACAGTTACATCCCGCCGAGGAGCTGGCATCGCAACCTCGTTAAGCAAGGATGTAACATGCGCGTACGCGAAGATTCACAGATATACACATTTTTCGGGCTGGAACGAGTTTTCACCGTGTCCATCCGCAAGCTGTTGACATCTGCCTCTAATGTGACTTGGCCATTTTTTGGCGGTCAAGCAAATGAGCATGGGGCCTAGCATACTCATAATAAAAAAGTCATGTGGGGCGTTTTTGAAGTGTTTGCCAGATGTAGTTGGTCAAGGGTGGTCTTCTTGTTTTTTTGTACGCAGCTGGAAGGCCTTGGTCAAAGATCTTGGGTTAATGTTTGACCGAGGTCATGGGAGGTCAACGAGGTGTGTGGAATGCATTGGCAAGGTCCCCCCACAGTGGGTGCAGGCGGTCAACCAAAAGTCAAACAAAAAAACACAAGGTAGTGAGGCTAGGGGAGGTCCAAGGCATGTTTGGATGGGGTGTCCATGGCTTCTCAGTCTCTTTGGTAACATGGAATTAAGGTGCATCTTTCTCCCATGGCATTGGCGGCATGTTGATGGGACTCCCAACGGTTTGCAAGCTCATCTTGCCCATTGGGAATGCCCAGGTTGGGCAAGGGGCCGTCGAGCTTCTACCTGGTTGCAACCTGGTGTGTGCACCAATGGAACCTCCTTTAAAGGTGACCAAGTCATGCAAGCGCCTTCAAGGACGGCCGAAGTACCAAAAGACCAAAAAGCGGAAAGTGCGACGCTCAGAGATGCCAAAAGTACAGAAAGTACGAAAAGTACGAAGCGCAAAAACACCAAAGTAAAAAAGTACGAGAAGTACGAAGCGCAGAAATGAAAAAAGTACGAGAAGTACGAGAAGTACGAAGCGTGAAAATGGAAAAACTACGAAAAGTACTAAAAGTACGAAGAACAGAAACACGAAAAGTACGGAAAGTACGGAGCATGCACATCTTGCATATGGTTACAAAGCTGGCTATATGAGTTTGCGAGAACTTGTCCTTCAGCCTTAGCACGCCTCGCCTGGTTGACCACATCCCGCTTGGGTGGATGGGTGCAGGGCGTGTATGCAAGCTGTTGACATCTGCCTCTAATGTGACTTGGCCATTTTGGTGGTCAAGCAAATGAGCATGGGGCCTAGCATACACATAATAGAAAAGTCATGTGGGGCGTTTTTGAAGTGTTTGCCAGATGTAGTTGGTCAAGGGTGGTCTTCTTGTATTTTTCTATGCAGCTGGAAGGCCTTGGTCAAAGATCTTGGGTCAATATTTGACCGATGTGTAAGGAGGTCAACGAGGTGTGGGGAATGCATTGACAAGGTCTCCCCACAATGGGTGCAGGCGGTCAGCCAAAGTCAAACAAAAAACACAAGGTAATGAGGCAAGGAGAGGTCCAAGGCATGGTTGGATGGGGTGTCCATGCCTTCTCTATCTCTTTGGTAACATGGAATTAAGGGGCATTCTCCTATGGCATTGGCGGCATGTTGATGGGACTCCCAACGGTTTGCAAGCTCATCTTGCCCATTGGGAATGCCTAAGTTGGGCAAGGGGCCGTCGAGCTTCTACCTGGTTGCAACCTGGTGTGTGCACCAATGGAACCTCCTTTAAAGGTGACCAAGTCATGCAAGCGCCTTGAAGGACGGCCGAAGTACCAAAAGACCAAAAAGCGGAAAATGCGACGCTCAGAGATGCCAAAAGTACAGAAAGTACGAAAAGTACGAAGCGCAGAAACACCAAAGTACAAAAAGTACGAGAAGTTCGAAGCGCAGAAATGAAAAAAGTACGAAAAGTACGAAAAGTACGAAGAATAGAAAGACGAAAAGTACGGAAAGTACGGAGCCTGCACAGCTTGGATATGGGTACAAAGCTGGCTATATGAGCTTGCGAGAACTTGTCCTTCAGCCTTAGCACGCCTCGCCTGGTTGCCCACATCCCGCTTGGGTGGGTGGGTGCAGGGCGTGTATGCAAGTTGTTGACATCTTCCTCTGATGTGACTTGGCCATTTTGGCGGTCAAGCAAATGAGCATGGGGCCTAGCATACACATAATAGAAAAGTCATCTGGGGCGTTTTTGAAGTGTTTGCCAGATGTAGTTGGTCAAGGGTGGTCTTCTTGTATTTCTTTATGCAGCTGGAAGGCCCTGGTCAAAGATCTTGGGTTAATGTTTGACCGATGTCAAAGGAGGTCAACGAGGTGTGGGGAATGCATTGGCAAGGTCCCCCCACAGTGGGTGCAGGCGGTCAACCAAAAGTCAAACAAAAAAAATAAGGTAGTGAGGCAAGGAGAGGTCCAAGGCATGGTTGGATGGGGTGTCCATGGCTTCTCAATCTCTTTGGTAACATGGAATTAAGGGGCATTCTCCTATGGCATTGGCGGCATGTTGATGGGACTCCCAACGGTTTGCAAGCTCATCTTGCCCATTGGGAATGCCTAGGTTGGGCAAGGGGCCGTCGAGCTTCTACCTGGTTGCAACATGGTGTGTGCACCAATGGAACCTCCTTTAAAGGTGACCAAGTCATGCAAGCGCCTTCAAGGACGGCCGAAGTACCAAAAGACCAAAAAGCGGAAAGTGCGACGCTCAGAGATGCCAAAAGTACAGAAAGTACGAAAAGTACGAAGCGCAGAAACACCAAAGTACAAAAAGTACGAGAAGTACGAAGCGCAGAAATGAAAAAAGTACGAGAAGTATGAGAAGTACGAAGCGTGAAAATGGAAAAAGTACGAAAAGTACGAAAAGTACGAAGAACAGAAACACGCAAAGTACGGAAAGTACGGAGCCTGCACAGCTTGCATATGGGTACAAAGCTGGCTATATGAGCTTGCGAGAACTTGTCCTTCAACCTTAGCACGCCTCGCCTGGTTGCCCGGCCACATCCCGCTTGGGTGGGTGGGTGCAGGGCGTGTATGCAAGTTGTTGACATCTGCCTCAAATGTGACTTGGCCATTTTGGCGGTCAAGCAAATGAGCATGGGGCCTAGCATACACATAATAGAAAAGTCATGTGGGGCGTTTTTGAAGTGTTTGCCAGATGTAGTTGGTCAAGGGTGGTCTTCTTGTATTTCTTTATGCAGCTGGAAGGCCCTGGTCAAAGATCTTGGGTTAATGGTTGACCGATGTCAAAGGAGGTCAACGAGGCGTGGGGAATGCATTGGCAAGGTCCCCCCACAGTGGGTGCAGGCGGTCAACCAAAAGTCAAACAAAAAAAATTCAAGGTAGTGAGGCTGGGAGAGGTCCAAGGCATGGTTGGATGGGTTGTCCATGGCTTCTCAATCTCTTTGGTGACATGGAATTAAGGTGCATTCTCCCATGGCATTGGCGGCATGTTGATGGGACTCCCAACGGTTTGCAAGCTCATCTTGCCCATTGGGAATGCCTAGGTTGGGCAAGGGGCCGTCGAGCTTCTACCTGGTTGCAACATGGTGTGTGCACCAATGGAACCTCCTTTAAAGGTGACCAAGTCATGCAAGCGCCTTCAAGGACGGCCGAAGTACCAAAAGACCAAAAAGCGGAAAGTGCGACGCTCAGAGATGCCAAAAGTACAGAAAGTACGGAAAGTATTAAGCGCAGAAACACCAAAGTACAAAAAGTACGAAAAATACGAAGCGCAGAAATGAAAAAGTACGAGAAGTACGAGAAGTACGAAGCGTGAAAATGGAAAAAGTACGAAAAGTACAAAAAGTACGAAGAACAGAAACACGCAAAGTACGAAAAGTACGGAAAGTACGGAGCCTGCACAGCTTGCATATGGGTACAAAGCTGGCTTTATGAGCTTGCAAGAACTTGTCCTTCAGCCTGAGCACGCCTCGCCTGGTTGACCACATCCCGCTTGGGTTGGTGGGTGCAGGGCGTGTATGCAAGCTGTTGACATCTGCCTCTAATGTGACTTGGCCATTTTGGCGGTCAAGCAAATGAGGCATGGGGCCTAGCATACACATAATAGAAAAGTCATGTGGGGCGTCTTTGAAGTGTTTGCCGGATGCGGTTGGTCAAGGGTGGTCTTCTTGTATTTTTCTATGCAGTTGGAAGGCCCTAGTCAAAGATCTTGGGTCAATGTTTGACCGAGGTCATGGGAGGTCAACGAGGTGTGTGGAATGCATTGGCAAGGTCCCCCCACAGTGGGTGCAAGCGGTCAACCAAAAGTCAAACAAAAAACACAAGGTAGTTAGGCAAGGAGAGGTCCAAGGCATGGTTGGATGGGGTGTCCATGGCTTCTCAATCTCTTTGGTAACATGGAATTAAGGGGCATCTTTCTCCCATGGCATTGGCGGCATGTTGATGGGACTCCCAACGGTTTGCAAGCTCATCTTGCCCATTGGGAATGCCCGGGGTGGCCAAGGGGCCGTCGAGCTTCTACATGGTTGCAACCTGGTGTGTGCACCAATGGAACCTCCTTTAAAGGTGACCAAGTCATGCAAGCGCCTTCAAGGACGGCCGAAGTACCAAAAGACCAAAAAGCGGAAAGTGCGACGCTCAGAGATGCCAAAAGTACAGAAAGTACGAAAAGTACGAAGCGCAGAAACACCAACGTACAAAAAGTACGAGAAGCACGAAGCGCAGAAATGGAAAAAGTACGAGAAGTACGAGAAGTATGAAGTGTGAAAATGGAAAAAGTACGAAAAGTACGAGAAGTACGAAGAACCAAAACACGAAATATACGGAAAGTACGGAGCTTGTACAGCTTGCATATGGGTCCAAAGCTGGCTATATGAGCTTGTCCTTCAGCCTTAGCACGCCTCGCATGGTTGACCACATCCCGCTTGGGTGGGTGGGTGCAGGGCGTGTATGCAAGTTGTTGACATCTGCCTCAAATGTGACTTGGCCATTTTGGCGGTCAAGCAAATGAGCATGGGGCCTAGCATACACATAATAGAAAAGTCATGTGGGGCGTCTTTGAAGTGTTTGCCAGATGTAGTTGGTCAAGGGTGGTCTTCTTGTATTTTTTTATGTTGCTGGAAGGCCCTGGTCAAAGATCTTGGGTCAATGTTTGACCGATGTCAAAGGAGGTCAACAAGGTGTGGGGAATGCATTGGCAAGGTCCCCCCACAGTGGGTGCAGGCGGTCAACCAAAATTCAAACAAAAAAAACACAAGGTAGTGAGGCAAGGAGAGGTCCAAGGCATGGTTGGATGGGGTGTCCATGGCTTCTCAATCTCTTTGGTAACATGAAATTAAGGTGCATTCTCCCATGGCATTGGCGGCATGTTGATGGGACTCCAAACGGTTTGCAAGCTCATCTTGCCCATTGGGAATGCCCAGGTTGGGCAAGGGGCCGTCGAGCTTCTACCTGGTTGCAACCTGGTGTGTGCACCAATGGAACCTCCTTTAAAGGTGACCAAGTCATGCAAGCGCCTTCAAGGACGGCCGAAGTACCAAAAGACCAAAAAGCGGAAAGTGCGACGCTCAGAGATGCCAAAAGTACAGAAAGTACGAAAAGTACGAAGCGCAGAAACACCAAAGTACAAAAAGTACGAGAAGCACGAAGCGCAGAAATGAAAAAACTACGAGAAGTACGAGAAGTATGAAGTGTGAAAATGGAAAAAGTACAAAAAGTACGAGAAGTACGAGAAGTACGAAGAACCAAAACACGAAATATACGGAAAGTACGGAGCCTGCACAGCTTGCATATGGGTACAAAGCTGGCTATATGAGCTTGCGAGAACTTGACCTTCAGCCTTAGCACGCCTCGCCTGGTTGACCACATCCCGCTTGGGTGGGTGGGTGCAGGGCGTGTATGCAAGCTGTTGACATCTGCCTCAAATGTGACTTGGCCATTTTGGGGGTCAAGCAAATGAGGCATGGGGCCTTGAATACACATAATAGAAAAGTCATGTGGGGCGTCTTTGAAGTGTTTGCCGGATGCGGTTGGTCAAGGGTGGTCTTCTTGTATTTTTCTATGCAGTTGGAAGGCCGTGGTCAAAGATCTTGGGTCAATGTTTGACCGAGGGCATGGGAGGTCAACGAGCTGTGGGGAATGCATTGGCAAGGTCCCCCCACAGTGGGTGCAGGCGGTCAACCAAAAGTCAAACAAAAAAGGTAGTGAGGCGAGGAGAGGTCCAAGGCATGGTTGGATGGGGTGTCCATGGCTTCTCAATCTCTTTGGTAACAAGGAATTAAGGGGCATCTTTCTCCCATGGCATTGGCGGCATGTTGATGGGACTCCCAACGGTTTGCAAGCTCATCTTGCCCATTGGGAATGCCCGGGTTGGGCAAGGGGCCGTCGAGCTTCTACATGGTTGCAACCTGGTGTGTGCACCAATGGAACCTCATTTAAAGGTGACCAAGTCATGCAAGCGCCTTCAAGGACGGCCGAAGTACCAAAAGACCAAAAAGCGGAAAGTGTGACGCTCAGAGATGCCAAAAGTACAGAAAGTACGAAAAGTACGAAGCGCAAAAACACCAAAGTACAAAAAGTACGAGAAGCACGAAGCGCAGAAATGAAAAAAGTACGAGAAGTACCAGAAGTATGAAGTGTGAAAATGGAAAAAGTACGAAAAGTACGAGAAGTACGAGAAGTACGAAGAACCAAAACACGAAATATACGGAAAGTACGGAGCTTGCACAACTTGCATATGGGTACAAAGTTGGCTATATGAGCATGCGGGGACTTGTCCTTCAGCCTTAGCACGCCTTGCCTGGTTGACCACATCCTGCTTGGGTGGGTGGGTGAAGGGCGTGTATGCAAGCTGTTGACATCTCCCTCTAATGTGACTTGGCCATTTTGGCGGTCAAGCAAATGAGCATGGGGCCTAGCATACACATAATAGAAAAGTCATGTGGGGCGTTTTTGAAGTGTTTGCAAGATGTGGTTGGTCAAGGGTGGTCTTCTTGTATTTTTCTACGCAGCTGGAAGGCCTTGGTCAAAGATCTTGGGTTAATGTTTGACCGAGGTCATGGGAGGTCAACGAGGTGTGTGGAATGCATTGGCAAGGTCCCCCCACAGTGGGTGCATGCAGTCAACCAAAAGTCAAACAAAGAACACAAGGTAGTGAGGCTTGGAGAGGTCCAAGGCATGGTTGGATGGGGTGTCCATGGCTTCTCAGTCTCTTTGGTAACATGGAATTAAGGTGCATTCTCCTATGGCATTGGCGGCATGTTGATGGGACTCCCAACGGTTTGCAAGCTCATCTTGCCCATTGGGAATGCCCAGGTTGGGCAAGGGGCCGTCGAGCTTGTACCTGGTTGCAACCTGGTGTGTGCACCAATGGAACCTCCTTTAAAGGTGACCAAGTCATACAAGCGCCTTCAAGGACGGCCGAGGTACCAAAAAACCAAAAAGCGGAAAGTGCGCCGCTCAGAGATGCCAAAAGTACAGAAAGTACGAGAAGTACGAAGCGCAGAAATGAAAAAAGTACCAGAAGTACGAGAAGTACGAAGCGTGAAAATGGAAAAAGTACGAAAAGTACGAAAAGTACAAAGAACAGAAACACGAAAAGTACGGAAAGTACGAAAAGTACGGAGCCTGCACAGCTTGCATATGGGTACAAAGCTGGCTATATGAGCTTGTCCTTCAGCCTTAGCACGCCTCGCCTGGTTGAAACACATCCCGCTTGGGTGGGTGGGTGCAGGGCGTGTATGCAAGCTGTTGACATCTCCCTCTAATGTGACTTGGCCATTTTGGCGGTCAAGCAAATGAGCATGGGGCCTAGCATACACATAATAGAAAAATCGTGTGGGGCGTTTTGGAAGTGTTTGCCAGATGTGGTTGGTCAAGGGTGGTCTTCTTGTATTTTTCTACGCAGCTAGAAGGCCCTGGTCAAAGATCTTGGGTCAATGTTTGACCGAGGTCATGGGAGGTCAACGAGGTGTGTGGAATGCATTGGCAAGGTCCCCCCACAGTGGGTGCAGGCAGTCAACCAAAAGTCAAACAAAGAACACAAGGTAGTGAGGCTTGGAGAGGTCCAAGGCATGGTTGGATGGGGTGTCCATGGCTTCTCAATCTCTTTGGTAACATGGAATTAATGTGCATTCTCCTATGGCATTGGCGGCATGTTGATGGGACTCCCAACGGTTTGCAAGCTCATCTTGCCCAGTGGGAATGCCCAGGTTGGGCAAGGGGCCGTCGAGCTTGTACCTGGTTGCAACCTGGTGTGTGCACCAATGGGACCTCCATTCAAGGTGACCAAGTCATGTAAGCGCCTTCAAGGACGGCCGAAGTACCAAAAGACCAAAAAGCGGAAAGTGTGACGCTCAGAGATGCCAAAAGTGACAGAAAGTACGAAAAGTACGAAGCGCAGAAACATTAAAGTACAAAAAGTACGAGAAGTACGAAGCGCAGAAATGAAAAAAGTACGAGAAGTACGAGAAGTATGAAGCGTGAAAATGGAAAAAGTACGAAAAGTACGAGAAGTACGAAGAACCAAAACACGAAAAGTACGGAAAGTACGGAGCTTGCACAGCTTGCATGTGGGTACAAAGCTGGCTATATGAGCTTGCGGGGACTTGTCCTTCAGCCTTAGCACGCCTCGCCTGGTTGAACCACATCCCGCTTGGGTGGGTGGGTGTAGGGCGTGTATGCAAGCTGTTGAGAAAGCGCTGATTCACACATGTCCGATTCTAAAAGGCATTCAGACGTGTATATATGTCGTCTTCAAGAAATGCGCACCTCCAACAGGATCCAACGAACAGACCCAGACACCAACTTGGGCCAAAGTTCTTCGGCTGCGACTTCGGTCGCGGCAACATGGCCTGACAAATCCACTGCCAGGACATTTCCGTCAGCTAGAAGGAGTACTAGTAAGGCATTGAGGCCCATGTGGGAGGCATCTCAAGTAAAGGACATTTCTGTCAGAGCATGGCGAAGATGCGGCTGGTGGGAGCATTTGCAGGCACAAGCTAAAGATACGGAGAAGATAGCATAAGGTAGACCGAAGAGTTGTACGTGGACGAAGACATGAGGGCGAGGCAGAGGCAGAGGCTTAGTTGGACGCTGGATAATCCAACAACCTCACGTGGAATCACGTGGGTGTGTGCCATATGATCTTCCGCACAGTAATGAGCCGCAATGCAATGCGATCTTGGATTTCTTCAATATGTTAATTCATGCGATCAGTATAAATGGTGACGAACGGACGAACGAACGAACAGACGCGTCTGGGGGCTTGCCCCGGGGGGCTGCGCTAAAAGGGCCGTTGCAAATGCACCTCAGCCAACCATGTGACTGGTGCCAGCCCTGTACCAACCCTACAAAGCCAGTTTAGCATGTCCCAAAATGTAGCTGCTCCCACACGACCCACGACTAACAAACGTGCCGGCCCGCAAAGAGATTACAAGTTCCACTGCTGTTGCTCACTGCTGGTCTAAAGTGGAGGCGGCCATGAGCCTCCCGCCCGTGTCCATACCGAGGAAAGTTGCTGGCGTACAATAAACCATACACCCTTATGTAGATCTTGCACTACAACGCATCCTGTATTGGTTCTGGTGCAGGAGGGCTTGCCAAGGAACTGAATTCTTGGAGATGCACGTGGTCTCTGGCCATGAACAGCTGCAAAAGGGCAATTATAGCGAAGCAATAATACAACTGCTACACCAGGCTGAGGCTTTTATGGTAAATTATACAACAAATCCATCCGCTGGGCAAGATAGTGGCAGACACTGGCATGTTGTGAGGAAGGGAAGGACTGACAAAGGCCCTACACCAGACTGGTATCTTGTTGACTCCCTAGACCAGGCTGTGCATCCAGCCCAGGTGAAAACAATGACAGAGGCCGACTGGAAGGATATCCATGGCACTTTATACATCATTAAACAAAGCACAGAAAAACAAATGCTAGACTCATGTGAATTCACAGATGAGGAACTACTGGCACATCAACAGAGACTTGCAGGAGAGGAAGCACGAGCAGCTCACACCCATGTCAGAGAGCAAAGCGACCCCCCGCATCTGCTTATTATAGAGCAGGATCAAGCCCAACGGTCGGGCCTCACCCAGACCACCCTTAGGAAACGGAATAAGAACCCACCAACTGAGCCTGGGCAGCGCACCAAGCCTAAAAAGACCAAGGCACCAACGACAGCCAAAACTAATGACAACTCATCCAGTATACCATACATACAAAACTATTTCCACAAGCAAGCACAGCCCACAGCGCACACTCAGGAGATATTGCACCCACCCATACACTCACAACAGGTACAGGGGCTCTGCACAGGGACCCAATTGGAAACTCCCAATAAAAAGAGTGCTACCATCCCCACGCTGAAAGTAATGACTCTTAATGTGAGGGGGCTGTACTCGAATCTTGAAGATGTGCTTGATGTGCTGCAAGACCACCAACCTGATGTGCTCGTTCTGACAGAAACCAAACTAACAAGAAAAGCATGCAGCCAGGCATGCAAACATCTCAGTGGCCATGGGTATGTACAACGACACAGCGCATGCCAGTACAATCCTAGAGCAAGAGTAACCCTACTAATCAACAAGAGCTTTGCAGACCTGGGAACTGTTGAAACAATTGACATCCCCGGGGACCGTGGTGGTTACATAAAAGCAGTGCAGCTTCGCATGGAGGTCTCTACACCGTTAACAGTCGTTGGGGTATACATGCCTACCAGCCATCCCTCAGACAAGATTGTCAGATCCCAAATCTACAGGAGAATGAAAGCACTGACAGAAAAAGCCAATGACAAAGAGGAAGGTCGCCACAACATAATATTTGCAGGAGATTTCAATGCAACACTGAACAATATGGATAGAGCAAGTGGCAATACCAACCCAATGGACAACGCTCACCAAACACAGATCAAGGAAACAAAACTCTATACGCTGGACCCTGTCCAGGCTGGTCACCCCAGGAAATACACATGGAGAAAGGGATCAGCTGAACAGCTGGCAAGTCGGATTGATGACATGTTCACAAACAATGAAGCCCTTCCAGCCTCTGCAGTCACACAGATATGGGATATGACCGGCAAAGGCACAGATCATGATCTCTTGGAGGTCTGTGTTCCCTACCACAAGCTCAACATGCTCCCACCCCCACCAATCACAACTGACAGTGCCGAGAAAGCAACCCTTGAAAAACTGAAACGACTGAAGAAACTCACAAAGGAGGAGAGGGATGGCCTCAAGATTATCGTGGAAGAAAGGCATGGTCTAGCATACCACCAGCTGAATGACCAAGTCCAACACTTACTGCTCAACGACGTGTACCCACACTGGGAGCGCCTATCTAATGGAGACCCCGCAAGCATGGAACCCCTCCGGACCCACTGTCTCGGAACTGCAGCTGATCCCGCCGCCCAAAGGGAGCTTATGGAAGCGCTGAACACTCAGATGGCTGACCTGCTGCTGCAGACTCGGGACACCATGCTATCAGAAGGTCCAACCACCATGACCAACCCAACAGGGCACCACTATCGGCCCAGACTTGTGGCCCTCCAACGTGATGGCCTGATTAAGTTACGAAAGAAGGTAGTCCAAGCATTGAGACAGGAACACGTGGAGGAAACAGAGCTGCCTGTAGACGTGTGTAAAGCACTTGAAGCACTGAACACAACAGCTGAGCGCAGTGGCACCTCTCCTCAACCCCTAAAAGCCTCTCTCAAACAAATTAAAACCAAAATCCCCAAGGAACTACGGGTCATTGACAGTGAGCACCAGACAAAGCGTAAGCAAAATGCCATTGCCAAAAGGCAGGCACTGTATGACCAAAGGCAGAAGATAGGCAACCAAATGATCACTGGCCAATTCAAGGGGCGCAACAGCATGCAGCTTAGGGCAATAAAAACTGGAGAAGACACAGTAGTTACAGACCCAAAGGGAGTCCTGGAAGCCATCACAACATATTATACGCCCAAGCTGATGCCAGCAGCAGGTGCCGGTAGCAAAACTGGACTGTACCACCCATAAGAGCAAGCAAGGTCATATCCCTGGCTACAACCCAACGCCCCAGATACCTTTGACCTGAACACAGCCATCACTAGCGGTGCTGCTCCACGACGATGGATGCACAATGAAATAAGGGACCAGCAAGCTTTTCAGGCCTGCCTCAAATCCCTGGCTCGCGGCAAGGCCCCGGGACCCGACCAAATAACAAATGAGATGCTGAACATGCTGCCTCCCCAAGGACAAGACCTCCTACACGGTTACATCCAATTGATGTGGGCAACAGGCTACACCCCTAAAGCATGGAAAGAGAGCACCACAGTGCTCCTGTTCAAAAACAAAGGCACACCCCTCAAACTGCAATTCTACAGACGCATTGGCCTAGAGATGACAATATACAAACTATGGACCAGAATGATCACATGGGTCCTTGCTGACTATGCCGAAAGACACAACATTCTGAGCTACACCCAGGGTGGGTTCCGAAACAAACGAACCTGCATGGACCAGCTGGAGCTGTTCACCCTCTTGCTTGAGGATGCCAAACTGACCCGGAAAGACATCTATCTCCTTATGGTTGACTTTTCCGAGGCTTTTGACACAATTGACCATGACAAGCTGCTGCAAATCATGTATGACCTGGGCTTCCCGACAGATGCCACAGAGGTGGTCAAAGACCTGTACACGGGTGCAACAACAGCATTTACAACCCCATTCGGGAATACCGAACCAATGCCCATGGACAGAGGGACAATTCAAGGTGACAGCCTCTCACCGTTTCTGTTCATTTCATATCTGGAGCCCCTGCTACACTGGCTAAGGGTAGGTGCCAGAGGATACATCCCAGGTGCATACAACAACCGAGATACGCTTTTCAAACTGAAACAGCAGATCCCAGATGTCACATATGCGGATGACGTGAACCTGATATGTTCATGCATTGGGGATTTAACCAGCCAAGCTGACAAGGTCACCCTGTATGCTGACTGGGGACACCTAAAAATAAACAACACAAAGACCCTCCTCACAGGTGCCAGATATAGGGCTGACGCCAAAGACCCTTTTAATCTGGAGAAGCTCCGGCGTAGCCTAACTGATGTGAAGGTCCAACGATCCCCTGCAACACTCCACGACCCACGAAAACCGTTCCGTTACCTGGGCCTGCAATTCACCATGCACCTTGACTGGTCAGCCCAATATCAACTGACCAGGGATACCATTCGAGACATGTGTCACATCATGAAGCACTCATACGCTACAACCTCCCAAAAGATGCGCACCCTGAATACATGCATACGGACAAAAATTCGGTATGCATTCTGTGTGGCCCCTTACACCAAAGCTCAGCTCAAAGCGTTAGACAGCCCCCTCTGTAGGGCAGCCAAAGAAGCATATGGTCTTCCAAACAGTACTGCCACGGCAGTAGCACATGAAGACGTCAGTAAAGGCGGTCTAGGGTGCCCCTCCCTACTAGCAGAGTACAATACTGTACAAATACAGCGGTTGACAGAGGCTCTCAATGACCCCGGACCAGTGGGAGAGCTCAGCCGTACACGCCTGCAGACAGATGGCAGCTGCCTGGACAAACTGACAGCAATGGCTCGCCCTGCCTAACACACCACAGCCTGAGGCTGAGGCAGGTGATTGCATGCGCAAGCATAGATGTCGAGCTCAAAAAGCAGGGACTTGGCCCAACAGAACTACCCGATACCAGCCCACTCTTGCAAGACCTGCAGAAGATGCAGGCACTTGCAAGCCCCCAACCACCAGACCTCCTCCTAGCTGACCTTCACCAACTCAGACAAGTAGGTATGCACCGACTTCAGGACATTATGTCTTCCACAGGTAGAACTGTCCTTACAACACGACAACTCATGTTGAAATTGGACAAGGATATCACCGTTAGGACGCTGACCGCTTTTAAACGTATTGCATACATGCTCACTCTCCCGCCAGGCATCACAAAAGAAACCTACTGCAGCAGGCCACCTGTGCAAGCAGGACATGGTGCAACAATCCATCCGGAGTATGCAAGGCTGCTGAAGTTCCACAACCTCATCGATGACATAGACATACGCAATGCACCTCTCCCAGCATTGTGGGCTGCACAGACACATGCCCCAAGCACAGAGCAAGCCCTGACAGAAATTCAGGCTTACCTATCCTCACTCAGCGCACCACCAAGAGGCCACATTAAAAGCAGCAGTGTGCGCCAGACTGCAACAGACATCACAGCCCCACTGGTGTACCGAATAGAAACAGGCTATCACGTTTACCAGCGAATCAAGAATGAGAAAAGACAGCCCTTCAAAGATATGCGAGAGCAATTATATAACAACTTTGCAGAAGGACAGGACCAAGTAGAAGGTATAGAAGGTCTGGCAGTGGCGGCACGCCACACCGGACGAGGGCAAAAGAGAAAGAAAGTAGCAACACAGAACCAGGTCATTGTGCGATGGGCCCCAACAGTTATGCAAGGATGGGTGGTGGAACTGGCTAAGCAAAAGGGCTATCACATTGATGATGCTCCAGAGCACGCTCTACAGCCAATGACCCATCATGAAGTCTGCAACACACCAAACCTCCCGACTGAATGCTGCTGTCCTAACGCCCACCTGCCAGCACGACGAATCCATGCACGTACAACCCTAGCACATTGCAGCATATGCAGCAGACGATATCATATTGATTGTCTCCCGCTAACCCATCGCCCTGCAGGGGACATATTGGAAGAGGATGTCACGACAGGCTGGACCTGCATTGAATGTAACAGATGAATGATGAATGAATGAATGAATGGATGAATGGCAAGGTCGTATTTTCGATACCTTTTCTTCTGGACCAAGAGGTGATATTGCTGAGACATTCACTTCTGATGGACCAGGTTCCAGTATTTCTGCCCATGGAGCCTAGGTTGGCTCCGTACGGGCGCCCCCTTTGAGGGGCCATGATGTAATCGTAATCGTAATCGTAACAGGGATCAGTATGCCACTAAAGGCCTCCCTCTTGATATAAGGCACTACAACGTCCATTGGAAGCCCAGTCGAGAAAGTGAGAGTGACCTCATCGCACATAATCCAGTTGTTGCTGAGATGATTGCTGCTTACCGGTTGCAACAGGCAGCAGCAGCAAATGACCGGTCCCCGGCAACTCCTGCACTTGGCGAGCTGGCTCAAGCTCAGCAAGGGTTATCGGCACTGCAGCAACAAGGCGACTACTACCCCGATCACCCTCAAAGATACAACATCAACATTGGACAGCAGTACAGCAACCTTTTCGACATGGACACATCACCAATGAACCCCCATGCTGATATCCACCCCACAGGAAGACACGAAGTCTTTATTAGAGAGGTAGAGATGTGCATAGATGGACAAATGTGGATAAAAACGCTCGCCTGCATATACACACCAGATGGCAAATGTCGCTATACCCTCACCCCTGAAAGGACAGCAATACTGTACCAACAGTACTGCCACAGCACTCGCCACAAACCAAATGTTATGCGGAAGTTGAAGGCAGGTACCTTTCCCCAAGAACTGTATGCCCTCATGTGCAGGTACAGAGATGGAGCACAGATCAAAGATCACAAAGCCATTAGGAAGGTCCAAATAAAGAACCACTGGGCCACTCCCCCTGAGGTGTATGAGGCTCTCAGGCAGCTCACAGACATAACAAAAGAGAGATTCGCAAGCCCACTCAATTACAACCCAACATTTACGATGTACTGGAGCGCCCACAAAAGGGACCAAATCTTTGGGGCGAAATGGGATAGCTACAGATATAGGTGGACCGGCGGAAGCGTGCACAACCCAGAGTATGAGGATGAAGACCTGAACAAGAACATGGCTACTGCCATAGCAGCGGCCCGTAACACAACAGCCCCTGTCTTTGGCATACATATCCTGCCTGCCTGGTCCGATGCAAACAGAATTGCCTACCTTGCATGGCTACAACACTTCCCAGAAAACTGCATGCATCTCCTACAAATACCCCGAAAACACTTCAGGTTCCAGAAACCCACAACTTGGGAACGGGGCGACATGTATGCAGGAAACCCTAGATGGGACGTAAATATCATTGTCACAGGCAACGCAAAGGGTTTTGAGGCCCACCTCCCTTACTGGGAGAGCGGCTACATGACCAGGTTTCTGCAAACGCTGCAGGATGCCATTAATCAGTCCCTGCCGGACGACAAAGAGATACAAGACATCAGCATGTACTACAACCCCCCAAGCAGCAATGCCCCGCCCAGCACATCTCATCAGCCAACATTGCTGACGCCAAAACAGCTCAGCAAAATGGGTTACCCCAAACAAACAAACGGCTCTGAGTCCCTCCGGGACGATTCAGCCACCAGTCAAGACCCTCCAGCCATGGTTGACGCCAGCACTACACTGGATGACCTGGAAACGCAATTAGCCACTGCCCTACCAACAGCCCCACCCCTCCGGTACAATTGGAAAAACTATGCCTACACAGATGGTAGCTACAAGCAAACAAGCCACAGAACATCACCAATGGATGCAGAGTGTGATACCCCAGGCATAGGGGCAGGAGTGTACTTCCCCCCACAAGCAGCCAATGAGGACGATGAACGTGGGGTTCCAATTGTCCCTGCAGGCGACAGCCATCCCCAGAACACCATAAACAGAGCAGAACTGGTTGGTATCCTTGCTGCGCTGAGGCATGGAGCCCACATGATAGCCACCGACAGCCTCAGCTCAATGTACCAAATCAAAAAGATGCTGAGACGCCCACAAGATCTCCTAAATCACCAGCACTGTGAGCTCATTAAAGAGATAGTAACCGAGATCGTCAACAGGGGACTGAGGACAACCCTTCACAAGGTCAAGGGCCATGCTTCAATTATCGGTAATGAAAGAGCGGACGCAATCGCTAAGGCGGCTGCGACAGGGGACACCTCCGACTATGAGGAATGTGAGAAGTACGAGAGTCCTAGTAACAACAGGTTGACCCAATATTGGCCGCACAAGACCCAATGGAACAATCGTTGGTCACGGACCAATAATGGGCAGCGCACGTTAATTGACCGTTTCAAGCGGGTGAACCCTTTGACAGACCTTCACGACTTGGTACGTCATTACTGCCACCAAAAGAGTCGCTTTGGGATGGCAAACAGAGCTACCTGTTATTTCGAGGCTTTTAAAAGGATTGAGGAAAGACTGGACCTGCCTGCTAGCAACGAGTACATGACCTCGGGGAAAATCAAGTATGCAGAACGTAAAACCGCTTTGCGCTACCGGTACGGGACCATGTGGACAAGGAAAATGGCCTATAGGTGTGGACATGCACCTGGTAGCAAATGTCTCCTGTGCGGTGACGAGGATGGCGGACACCACACAGCCTCAGGATGCCCAGCTTTGAAAAGAATGTACATCAACAGGCATAACAAGGTCGGCCGACTAATCATGACAAGAGTGTTAAGGGGACGCAAAGGAGCATTTGTCATTCAAATGGACCTTGGATCAACTGAAAACTGTGCAGAAGACGGCATCATGGCCCACCAGTCTAGAAACATCCCGTGGGAGCTCCTTCCAAGGGGACTAAAGGAGGCAGTGCAACAAGCACAAGGCACCACCGACAAGCGCCCTGATGGTATGCTATACAAACCCAAGAATGGAAACAACCCAGCAGAGTACTGGATAATAGAGGTCAAGATCTGCAGGGATTCAGACCCAACAGGCCAGCAAAGCAAAGCTGATTATCAACACCAAGTACTCATTGACAAAATCAAAGACATAGACCCCACTGCCAAAGTATGGTACTATCCCTTGCTTGTCGGAGTTGCAGGCACCATATACAACAGTACCACCATGAATCTTCAAGCCCTCGGTATCAAAGGGCAAGCTCTAAAGCAATGCATTTCAGAAGTACATACTGCAGCAGTTAAGTCCTTACACAGCATATACACAACAAAAAGAAAACTGGAAAAGCCCAAAGAGCCTCAATGGCACAGGAGGAACTACAAGAAAGTAAGCTAACAAAGGCGGGTGGGCGGAAGCCCACCCACGGATGTAACTATCCTATGGTAGGCTGGCCCAGTGTAATCCTTACACCAATGGGCCCCTCCCTTAATCTTACGCGGGAGGGCACCTCACGCCCCTCCTTGCGTAGCTCTCTCTCTCTCTCTCTCTACACCCTTATGTGGATGCGGGCTAGGGCGCCGAGCCAACCAAACATGATCATGTCAACCCTACTCAATTCTTGAACAACAGCTCGGGTAACCGGGCATCGCCCAATACCGGTAGTGGTGTAGCATGTCCGGAGCAAGATGATCACACACTGCACAAGGCTCTCCTAACATATGCATGCGTGCCATAGGCATCCATCTACCGTAAATCACCAAAAGAACTATTTGCGCTGACAATCCCATGCAATGCGCCACAAAACCCTCAACAATGAGGCGCCGCAAGTCCTTTGGTAGAACCTGCTGTTTTGCTGCTAAACCCTGGCATGCCTCCGACAAGAAAGCCCTGTCAGTGCTTTGCTTCCCTCGCATCCAGCCGACAGGCTGCAGTTGCAACTGTGTGGCCATCTTAACCAATAGTGCGATCAGCAATAATCGGATGAGTTCAACCACGGCGATCAAGCATGTGTGTATGCACAAGAACCCCAGTGGATGGGAGAGGAACAACCCCCGCATGCCCAATAACAGCAGCAACCGCTCCAAGTTCCAGGGATAGCTCCAAGGCTTGCAACCGTTCTTCTGCATATTGCCTATTTTGGAAATACAGGTCCCTCTGTAACCAAAAAGGCCATACATGCTGCTGATAGACATCACGTGATGAACAATCACGAACCTCCTAGAAAGCCGTTAGTGCATTCCAAGACAAGGTCCAAGGATCTGCCAGACCCCCAAAAGATGATTCCAAACCCTGCCTAGACAGCTCTGCAGCTGCCATTGGCGCGTTACCTTGCATTAAGAAAGGATTACACCACAAAGGTGCATCTTCGCACCACAAGCCTACAACTTGAGAAACTTGGAGTGGCAAAATATCACACATGGCTGGGTTTGCTCGAAAACCTGCTACAAGCCGTCGTAAAGCTAGCGGTAAAGGGCGCCTTGTAGTCCCTGATTGATGCATCTGGCACAGTGCAATACCCAAATGACTCCATGCGGGGCATGAAATACCCTGAGGGACTAAAACGCACATGGCCACATGTACCCAGGGTATGTTGCTCTGACCCAGCATGAGCCGAACACCCCATACAGCATGCTAGGCGAGAATATGCTGCATCCAGGGCATTGCATCGACACCACATGTTGAAGGATGAACGGTTAAGGGTCCCCAGCAATACCTGTAAAGCCGCGTTGTGTTGATGCTGGTGGCATATGCCGATCAACAAGCTTGGCAATGGCCCAATTCAGCTCTTGCACAATATCAGGTGGAGGCAAACCAACGAACTCTGCACAGTATAGCAGCTTACTGATACCATACCCTGCTGCAGCAAACCAAACGCGGGCACCAAAAAGAGACAGTAGGAGGCGTGCTATGAGGGTAAACACCTTAAGCAAAACTTTGGCCAAGACCCCCTGCCAATCTACCTCTATCTTGCCATTACCACAAAAGGTAATACACAGTGCCTTAGCTGAGCGGACAACTTTTGAAGCCATGAACTGTGAATGGGCACTGCATTCGGGTCCTGCTGCATTTGCTGCAGAGCAAGTGTACGGCCCTGTTGCTGAGTTTGACCTGCAGCTGAAAAATGCTCTTCCCAAAAGCTGAGCCTTGACGCATTCATCATCCCCAGAACCAAGGTCTTATCTACAATAAGACATTGCTAAATAACAGCTTTGAAAGTATCCATACATGGCAAGAAGTGGGAAACCTCAATAAACCCGGGGGCTTCAATACGACAATGTTACACGAATGCAGTATGCTTATTGGAAATCCGATCAAAGAATGCACACCACACAATAACCCCCAACTCAGGCCTCCGAAAAGGCACAAACCGAGGAAAGAGGGAGAGGAGAGACACAGGAGTGTCCAGCCGGTGACTGGGCCACACCTGGACAGAACTTCATATCACCTGCCTACAGGCAGATAGCACAGAACACATATAGCAATGGCACGCATACACACCTCCCACACTGCAACAGGCTCATGAGCAAACATAGTGCGTCATGTGAACTGCAAGTGGGTATATGAGGCAAGTGGATGGAAAGACAAGACATACATACATGAACAGCATTATTAGCTGTGCTGAACCCAAATGTACAAAAATTTATCAGAGCTGCATGACAGTGCAAGCCAACCCTATGTATGAACTACACACGGTTTGAAAGTTACAAGAAGGAAAAAAAACCCGGAGCCAACACGAGGCTCAAGGGGTTTACAAAAAACCAAACTCACTAAGGTCCACTTCAATCAACTCAAACTCCTCATTATCACTGCAAAAAACATCACCACAACTCTCTTCATCACTTGACAGATCTCTAAAAAAGCTGTAAGTCAAACAACCACTCAGTATCTTCATCTCTGAAAACACGCATCTTATGTACCAACTTTGCCAAACCATGCTGCTTTGGATGACACACAGGGCGTCTAGTTGGGACTGCAGATCCGCAGCTGTTTCTGCAAACAGCACCACATCATCCGCATACAGAAGCACTTGACAACGAGAAGCCCCCACATTCACACCAGTCTCTGGCACTCGTTGCATCATAAAGCTTTCAAGCTCATCAATAAGCAAGCCAAACAACAGCGATAGTGAGAGTGGGTCCCCTTGCTTCACACCCACGTTGCTCTGAAATGCACGACCTACTCGACCATCTACCCGTGCATGCGAGGGAACATTCATATACATAGCAGCAATGGATGTTAACATCTTTCCCCATATAGTGCCTAAGGAAGCAAGCCGTTGGAGCAGGAGCCTCCTATCAACAGAATCATAACCGGTTGTGAAATCCACAAAACAACAGAACAACCGCTTCTTTTGCAAGCGGTGCTTATCAACTACGTGCCTTAGGATGAACAGCTGGTCTGTGGTTCTCATGCCCTTACGGAAACCAGCTTCTGCTTGTGCTCTGTGCCCATTGTCTTCAGCCCATTGTGACAACCGCTGATCCAGCACCATACTAAACACCTTACCCAGTACATTGCCCACTGCTATATCACGATAATTGTCCTTGCAAGCAGGGTCACCCTTTTTGAACACAGCAGATATTGCTGCTTAAAACCATGACACTGGATACTCACCAGACTCAAATACTGCATTGATAACATGATGTATAGGTTCCAGCAACACATTTCTGAACACAGGGTGGGACCCATCATCCTCGTCACAACACAACCTGCCCGAGAGCAAGATTAAAACCGCCTGAGAACTAGGGAGCGACTACCATCAGCTGCTGTTTGGACACCCATAAAAGGGTGTTGCGAATGCACATCAGCCAGCCATGTGACTGGTGCCATACCTAATCCTATGAATTCTGCTAGCATGTGCCAAAATGTAGCTGCAGCCACACGACTCACGACTAACAGACGTGCTGGCCTAGGAAGGGAATCCAAACCACGCTGCTGCTGCTGCTGGCATAAAGTGGCGGCTGCCGTGAGCCTCCTGCCCTTGTCCATACCTAGCAAAGCTGCCTGGCACACATTAAACAAACAAAACGAAACAAAAATTGAAGGTGTGGCTGCACCAAGGCAGCTAGGTCGAAACGACCAAACACACCGGGGTCAAACCCCATTTCCCTACTCAACGGATAAGGTGTAAGCACTGTGTGCTGTACCAAGGCCCGATTTGGTACAGAGTGGTTCTGAGCGTGTACCGTTGTGAGATTTGGGATGCATGATTCGACTTGACTGCTGCTTATATAATGCTTGGGCCGAGCCGTTGATTAAAGATGGCTTGCCCAGCAGGCTCTGCTAGATATAGTAGCCAGAAGTGCACATGGCTGCCCAAGGCCATGCTATATCTGTGTCCTGAACGGCAAAGGCATGCTTCAAAGGCAATGAAGATGTTATTTCGAACCACAAGTAGTACTAGCGCTGCACAGTTTCCTTCAATCGTCTGCCACCAGATCGCCTGCCACCCGTATGTAAACAGCTTGCGGCAACCAACGACAAAATATGTACAGGTTCGCGAAATGATCAAGCCACACACGCTGAAAGAATGCCTTGCTTCGCCAAGAACGCTGCTTCGCCTGCCGCCGAACAACCCATGGCAGTCGCGGAACATCCCTAAACCAACTACTCAAGGCACGAGATCTTATTGAACGACAACCCATCACATTATGGTCTCGGTCGTCCACAGTGCATCCCTTAGCCTTTATACGATGCTGTCTTTGCCGAGGGGCCACGCACCTTATACGCTTCTCGTCATGCTGCTAGGTCTCCTGTTAGGATCCTAAAAACGCGGACCACAAAAAGGAAACCTGGTAAACCACGGTGACTTATCATATTAGCCGAGTGCCAAATCACATTGCCATTCGTACCCGCTTCTATCCTTTCCCTCCCAATGGCCCTCTCGAACGCTTCGCGTTCAAATCGGGCCAAAAAGGAAACACGACAGAAATGGCAAAAGGACCAACAAAGAAATCAGTAGCAGCACAATCTATCAGGAGTTCAAGCCATTTATTCCGATCAACCATTAGCTTGCACTTCTACAAGCTCTTCAAAGTCTGATGCATCCTCAGATTCTGAATCAAACAGATCCAGATGTGTATCTGTATAAACCAGAACTTCTGGTAAGAGATGCGCATTAGAACCTCCAGACTTATGAGAAAACCATGCCACCCTGGTTCACACAGCAACAAACTTCACTGTTGCATATACTATGTCCGGGCTTAACAACCTTCCCAACACACCCCAGAACTGAGCATATGTTGCCATGTTGTGCCTAAAAGCCACTGGAATAGCTGCATGCATCTTCTCCCGTGCGTCCGCCATGGTGGGATGAGAGCACACCAGGAAGCAGTGTGTCTCATTGTCTAGGCATGCTGAGTGACACCGCAAACAAACCCGCTGACGGCGGGGTAAAGGTGGCTGCACCCACCTTCCTGTGTTCACTCTCAAGTGATGACAATAACCCACAGATCCCTATGTAAATGTGGGCTAGGGCGGCGAGCCAACCAAACATGATTAGGCCCAAGTGGCTCACCCCCAAAACATGCCAAAACATGCTCAAATCTTGAACAACAGCTTGGGCAACCGGGCATTTCCAATAGTGGTGTCCCCTGTCCGGAGCAAGATGGTTACACAAGGCTGCACAAGGCTCTCCTAACATATGCATGCGTTCGGGGCCCTATCATCTTCAAAATGTGAGAACTCTTGATATATGTGGATTAAACTATTGAAAGGGCACAATAAGCCATTATAGCTCAGTTGGGAGAGCGTAAGACTGAAGATCTTAAGGTCACCAGTTCGATCCTGATTGATGGCAAGTTCGGTGTACTCAATGGAAAGGATCCCCAGCGGTCCTTAGGTTATCATCAAGCAAAACACCAATTGCTTAGTGGCAGTCCTTGCCCTCTTATCTCAGCTGGTTAGAGCGATTCCTTCCTAAGGAATAGGTCGCAGGTTCGAGCCCTGCATAGGGTGTATTTTATGCATAGTTCTGCAAACCCATGTATATCTGGGCCACGATCGGCGGTCTATATTCAGCTGTGTTAGTACAGATGCACCAACCTCCCTGCCAACACTACCAAGGATGGACTGAGCCCAAGCATAGACTAGTGATTACTTGTTGCCAACATAACCATACTCAAACCATACACACAGAGGATGCGAACCTGCCCACACCACCAGGCTTTCATCTTTTGCCAACATAACCATACTCAAACCATACACACAGAGGATGCGAACTACCTGCCCACACCACAAGGGTTTCATCTTTTGAACTATCAGTTGATGCTACAACCACCACAAAAGAGCAGCAGTGGCATGTCCCACTGACAATCATGCTGCTACGTCTGCGGCTACCAGTAAATGCCACATCACATCCTTGAGAATTACGCTAAACTAGCCACACTGACGGTATCAAAAAAGGCAATTGAGGCTTCAACATCATGCTGCCCATTTCAAAACGCTCATCAGGCTTGAGTGTTGATTCTTTAACTCAGCAAAGGACAATCCAGAAGGCGTGCCAGGCAAGTCCCCAGCAAACAATAGCTGCAGCAGCGGTAGCTCCAAGCTGTACATGCCTCTTGCTACAGGCCCACCAACAGTTGATGCTACGGCTCGGCAGCAGCAGCACAGTTCCCAGAATATAGCAGGCTGCAGCAGTTGCTGTGCAAGATGCCTCCTGCTGCTGCTGGTAGGTGCTACTGCCACCAGGGTCTGGAGGAGCTGCAGCACCAGCTCTAGCTGTCTGTACTGCACCCTAGCTGCAACATTGGACCCGACTCTCCTGGGTGTCACTTGTAGTCTACAAGCACCAGGAGAAGTTGGCGCTGCAAATTGATCAGCAGCTGAACCTGATCCGGCCAACAACGCTCTTACCAGCCGGGCTGCAGTCAACACATATCCCTCGTAAACTCCAACTGCCTGTACCCTCAGCCTTAGCCCTATGCCCTGGCTCACCAGTTGCAGCAAGCACTCAATGGGCCACTCCCAACAGCTGTGGCTGCCAGCAGTGCTGCTGATGGCCTGGGTGGCTACTGCTGTTAGCCAGGGGACCAGACCGGCAGATGATACTGCATGTGCTGCAGCCCCAGGCAATAGCGTAGCCTGAGCTACAACCCGACCTATCCAGACATCCAACCCCTCACCGCCCAACCTTTCCAGGCCTACAACTGCAGAGAAACGGGAACTCCTGTTTAATTGTCCCCACCTGCCCCCGCTACTGCCACCTGCTGTTGTACTGCTCAAGCTGCCTGCTAGTGCCATCAGTAGCTCCAGTACGTACTGCCTACGATACAGCTTTGCATCTTCAGGCCCCCTGAGCCCCAGCCACAGTAGCTGTAGCATCCAGTGCCGCTCTTGGCTACTGCCATGGTATTGCTGATTTTGCTGCTGCTTCCCGCTGTTGGCTCCAGCTGCAGTACCAGGTGCCCCTCTGACTCCCAGCAGTAGCCTGGACAGTAGGGGAATGCCGTGAATATCTAGGGCAGGTTGACGCAGCAGAAGCTTCTGAGCCTACGGGGGAAAAGATGGGTTGAAAGCATTAGTCAAGCTTCATCCCTTATACAAGCTTGGAAGCATTAGTCAAGCTTCATCCCTTATACCAGACAGTGCACCTAACGCAATAAAACGTCCCTCTTCTTCTTGCAGCCCCTTTGCTGAGCCTGACGATATAATACATACTGTGTATTTGCAGCTAAGCCGCATTGGACCAAAGCACGCAGCTATGGCTTAAGCTTGCCGACTGCATAATGAATATGTGGGGTTTTGTAGACATGATAAATAGTGTAACATGATGAACACGCAAGTAGCTGATGCTCCCGAGCAACTCAAGTAGGTCGATCAGACCAGCTCAACCCCCTGGATGCTCAACAGTGCAACAGAAACCTTGACCATGATGCGGCCCGCCTGATGCCAAAGACAAATAGAGGCCTCATTGGAGCCAGGAGGGTACATTCTTTAAACATGCCAGCCCTTTTAGTACATAGCTCAAAAAAGGAAGTAGCAAGGGCATGACTCGATGTACGGAAATCCCACATGTCTGCCATGATTCAGGCGTTCATACAGCTGCTTAGACCAACAAAGAAGTTATATACGGAGGACGCAAACAGCTGCTACATGTCCAGTAAAGCATTCCAAGCAAAGGCCTTTTGATGCCGTGAACCATCACTTCCCACGTTTCAACCGATGTTCACCCACATGCAAAGATGTATTCAACTCGTCTATCTTGGTGACCTAATCTATATCGCCTCTTAGTTCTCATCTTCTCCAACATGCCTTATGTCACCCAGCCCTGAGCATCCCAGCCTGTCCAATGATATGTCGTGATGCCAGCACCCATCTAGCAACCTTCATCCTAAACACCCCCCCCCCCTCCCTCCCTCCCCCTGGCCCACCTGGTCTTGCATGAACCCCCCTGGGCCCTGCAGCAGCAGCAGCCCCGCCACCTCTGCCGCCAGCACTGCAGCTGTAGCAGGTAGGCGCTGACATGGACTGCTGATGCCACCTCGTAACCAGCCCAACACTGCTAGCAACTGCTGCTGCTGCCGGTCAAGCCTCCTCTGACCAGGAGCTCGCTGCTGTTGTTGCTGGTGCTGGTGCTGGGGTTGATGGTGCTGTTGTCCATTGTGGTGGGAAACTGTAGCTGCCGTGGTCGCTGCTGCAGCTGCTGCATTGGCTTCTGCCACTTCTGCTGCTGCATATTCCAATTTGGTTGTTAGGAGCCCCAACACTTCATAGGCCAAGGACCTGAGGGACATGGGGGGCAAGCAGAGATTTTACCTCACAAGCAAGACCGCTACAGCCCGTAAGATTCGGCTACGGGCTGGACTAAAAGCTGGTTTCAACGCAAGGCAGGTGTCTAACGTCGATAGGCGCAATCCTTCCGCCATTATGCAACTACTCAATACAACACACCATCCATTTGTAGTTCAGCTATACATGGTATGCCCTCACGGTGTATCCATCTGAAGAGATCAGATGAAAAAGTTTGGCTACTACATTGGAGTACGCGGTCCTGCTGCAGCAGCTGTCACTGTTCACATTCCAATGCCTACACTCCATCTTCAAGTGTACCGTATGTCACAGCAAACCCTCTCAAGTGAACCACAATTGTCCTCCATAACAACTTTCATCTAGCAGCAAGTTGGTAGCCTGGACAGCTTTCAATATGGCCTTTCATACCTTCCAACTTGCTCACCTCCCATATCCTCATAGCAATAATGTTCCAAGGGACTTCATTCCACAGGATCTACCCACGCATGAAGTAGAACTAACTTTCCCTACTGCCCTTCAAAATGTAACTTGTCAGTTGCCACTCCCCGAAGAACGGCACTGCACATACCTTCTAAACATAGCGTGCATCTACACCTTGTTGCCCCAAACAAGTACCCATAAAGTATCCTGCCCACTCCACGAATGCACCCACTGGTATTCCATCCTCTCCAGTTTCCCTGGCCCTCTCCTCACCTTATGTCTTCACCTTCTGCTGCCAGCGCCCTGAGTGCTACCCCCAGCACCCCACTGACCACTATGGCAGCAGCAGACACAGCATCTGCCCGCAATGCTGATATGGCCAACAGCAGCACTGCCACGGGATCATATGCCACAGCTGCCACCTGTCCTGGAATACCAGCAAGAACATCCCTGCTACTGCACCTGCCTGACGGCTGCTGCTGCTGCTGTTGCTGTTGAGGCAGCAGCGGCCCAGCTGCTCGTGCGCTGCGCTTCTGACCCAGCATCCAACCACTGATGCTGCTGCTGCCAGTGCTGTAGCCGCTGTTGCCGCTGTAATACAGCTGAGCCAGCTTATCCCCACCGCCTGGCTCTGCTCCTGGTGGTACTGCCCGTCTGTCAGGGAACAAAACAACCGTCAAAGCACACCGTACTGGCTGTAGCTGCTCTACGGACTGCTGCAGCACCTGCTTGAAGGTGGCAGTGCTGCTGCTGGTGGGAGTGCTGGCAGCATCAGCAAGAGCTTGGTAGGCAGCTGTAGCATTTGGCCCAAAGGTGCAGCCCGCTGTAGCCCAGGGTCCCAGGAGAGCTGCTACTGCTGGGTCTTGTGTTGCTGTCTCTGTGCAAAACAGCAGGAAAAGCTAAGTGAGGACGTATCTAACGTAAGTATGTACTCCTGTATTAATTGCACAGGCACCAATTGGTGGGTATTGGCAAGTAAGCTGATCCCTAGTAGTATCTCATTTGAGGGCCAATTAGTTGGGCAACTGCAGCAACTCTGATTTTGCAGCTGCTGACTAAGTGCTGCTTGATAACCAAAGGTAGCATTTAGTACAAAGACCAGAGCAGCATGATACTGCTTTAGGACTTTTTAGCTTGTATGTCTTGCAACTGCATGCCGGATGAACAACATCTCAAGAGGCGGTGCCATGTTTCTGATCAGTTAACACTGCCCTGATTGCATAGACTCCTGCTGCTACAAGACTGTTAACCTGCCATGCATGTCCTACTGACCACAGGCAAGGCCACACCGAACAGCAGCATGCCACTTGTACACAGTCCCACTCTCAACAGCTGCAACACAAGTTACAACCTACATGTCAAAACTGGCGCTGCTGACTGGCAATGGTAGAGCCTAGGGCTTTGTTCCCCTTTGCAAGTCATGTTCCACCGTTTCTACCTTGCAGTTACAGTCAGACTCACCAGCCCCCTGTGACTCCAGTTGTAGTTCTCTGTCGACTTGCAGCAGCACCCGGAGTACTGCACGGTCAACATCTGCCAGTGTGCCTCTGTAAGCCACCTGTAGCAACCTCAACACCGGCTGCAGTGCAATAGCTCTACCAGCTGCACTGCCAACCACTGCTGCTGCTGCTGCTCCTGTTAGCCCAGCTGTCCTCTTGTCCCCATTACCAGCCACCCCTGCATGCCCCTCCCCATCCTCCTCACCGCTGCTGCTGCTGCTGTCTCCCCCCAGGGGCCCCTTCCCATTAGCAGTAGCCTCCTCCTCTTTTGGCCCAGTGTTGAAGGTGGCCATCAGGTCCATCAGTACCTCCAGCAGCAGCAACACCTCTAACCGAAGGTCAAAGCTTTCACCAGCTACGCCATCTTGATCATGCTGACCATGCAGCACCGTGCTGATACGAGCAGACGCGGCTGCCTCCTTAACCCTTGCAGCTGTAGCAAACACAGCTTCTGCTAGCGGCATGAATGAGGGCACAGGTACAGGCAGCTGCTGCATCTCCATAGGCAGGGGTGGCGGTGAATCAAATGTACTGCTGCTGCTGCTGCTGGTAGTGGCAGTCCCCATGACAATAGGCACAAATGACGAGTGTGCCACCAGTAGCTGCAGCAACCGAGACACAACTGCCACAGCCATGGGGTTCAGCACAATGTAGCTACTGCCTGCTGGCTGGTGCTGCTCACCCTCGTCTTCCTCTATACCCTCAGCCCCCACATTGTGCCCTCGTTCCTGCTCCCCCTCCTCCTCCTGCTGCTGGCCCACCTCATCCAAGCTATCAAGCATAGACGTGTCTTCACTGAACTCCTCAGATTCACTTTCTTCCTGCCCCTCTGACTCAACAACATCACCACCTTCCGTGCACTCCTCATCCTCGCTACCGCTAACGCTGCTGCAGCTGTTCTCCCTTCCCTTCCCATTACAAGCACCCTTTTCAAGCCCCGCCATCTCCTCCCCTTCCTCCCACTCCATGGAATCCTCAGACGTCAATAGCGTGGATGGAAGCCCCTCAATATCATCTTCCACCCCGTCTCCCTCCCCTTGTTCAGTCCCCTCCTGGTCGTCATCCCCAGCACCATCTAAGCCTACGTCTTCCAAATCTCCTACCCGGCCATACCCCTCTTCTCCTTCTGCATCCACGCCCCTTTCTCCTGGTCCCCCTTCCTCCCCGCCCTCCTCCTCCTTCCGCTGTTGCTGCTGCCCAGTTGGTGCGGTAGCTGCTAACAGACGCCTCAAGCATCGCACTGCGGCAGCATCACCAGACCTAAACCTCAACACTCCTACTGCTAGACCCTGGGCTGCTTCCAGTAACTCTGTAAAACCCCGCTGCAACTGCTGTACATCCCCTGCCTCATACCCCAGGTCACCGTCAAACTCCATATCCATGGCATCTCCATGCACCATGTCCTGAAGTTTACCCTTTACAATATCTGGCAAGTCTGCTACAGCGTCCCCCACCCAGCCATTGAGGGCGTCCAGCAGTAACAGCTCCAGATCAGACCGTGATACACCTGTTTCCAATGCTGTTGCTGCTGATGGCTGCTGCTCTTGACGAGAGAAGGTATACGGCTGAAGCTTGAAGATTGCAGCAAGCGTAGCACAGGCAGACGCAGCAAAGGCCAAAAGGTGCAACTCCCATCGCCTTTCAGACCCCTCATCCTGCTTTGTTGTCAGGTGCTGCTGCTGCTGATTCTGCTCCTGCTGTTCCCCCTGCTGCTGCTGCTGCTGCTGATGCTGATGCTGATGCTGATGCTGATGCTGATGCCCCCGCTGCTGCTGTATGATCCAAGCCGTCAGCTCCACCTGCTCCTCTAATGTAGCTTCAGGTTGTAGCTGATGCTCTTGCTGCTGATGTCCTGCTACAGCCAGCCAGCCCTTCATTGGCAGAAGCTTCTGCATCAGTCGACTGTAGCTCTCTCCTTCCAGAGGCTTCACCAGCAAGCACAGCTGTAGCACAGGCACTGCACAGTCTCGGAGTGCTGCTACAGCTGCCGCTGAGATGCTGCTACTACTGCTACTGCCTTGCTTGGAGCGCTTTCGCATCATGTAGGCAATTAGGGAGCCCCGATACACATCAGCAACCGCTACTGCAAGCTCATCCTGCCCCACCCCTGCCACCTCACCCTCCGTCTGCCCTCCTGCAGCTGGTGCTGCTGAACTAACAGGCCGAGGAGGAGCACTACCCGTTGCTTGACTGCTATGTCCAACACCAAGTGAAGGTTGCAGCTTCTGAGAGACACCTGTGCTCCTGCTGAGTACTGCTAGAGCTACAGGTAGCAGCAGTGCCAGTGCCTCACGCCTCTCACTAACAGATGCTGCCGCCTCTGCTGCTCCTGCTTCACCTGAGGCTGCAACACGTGCTGCCTTCTGCTGCTGCTGCTGCTGCTGTTCAAACGGCTGAAGATGCTGTAGCATTAGCTCTGCTGCTAAAGCTTGGTGCGTACCATCAGCCCGTACCAGCTGCTCTGCTACAGCAACCTTGGTAGCAGTCAATGGTGGGGTAAGACAAGCCCTCAGGACCTGCTCCTGACCCACCCCTTCACCATCTGCTGCTGCTGCTGCGGATCCTGCCACAATGTTACTGATTCCAGGCACAATGTTACTGATTCCAGGCACAGCAGCGACCTTGGCACCTGCGCCATCCATGCTCCAGCTGCGAATCCATGTGGCAGCTGGTGCAGCAGCAGTGTCATTACCAGCAGCTGCATGCACCCGGTAAGCAGCAGCCAGGCATTCAGCAGCAGGGGTAAATGCAGGATCTGCCACCATCAGTTGCTGCACCACCAGCAGCAGCTCTGCCTGCACCTCATCCAACCTGCTGCTGCTGCTGCTACTGTTGCTGGACTGCATTGCCAGCACCTGCGCCGCCACTGCCAACACTAGAACCTTGAGGTCTTTGCTACAGCTGCATAGCACAGCTGCAGCCCCCGTGGGCACATTGCTACTGTCCCCCTGGCGTTTACGCTGCAGCCGCTGCTGCTTCTTGCCTGTTGACGCTGCTGCTGGCATACTGCTCCCGCTCTTCCTTGCTGCCTGATTCAGCAGCACCAACAGCTGCTCTGCCATGTGCACTTTAAGTTGACTGCTAGCATGTGGCAGTAGCTGCTTCACACATGCCCCAGCCAGAGTCAAGCTGTAGCTCCCACCACCACCACCACCAGTAGCTGTGGTTGTGTCATTCCTACTTTCTGTTGCAGCTGCCACCTCTGAACAGCACACTTCCACTGCCTTCTCAATGTATGGTGTGCATGCAGATGATACATACCCTGCAGCAGCAGTAGTTGTCCTTCCTTCCTGCTGGCAGCACCAGGAGATCAGCTGCAGCACATGCATGGTCAACTCACAACGCACGCACAAGCTGCTGCTGATGCTGTTGCTGCTGCTGGCAGAGCAGCACCTGCTACCGGTATCCCCCTCGCATCGTAAGAAGATCTGCTGTAGCATCGGGCACCCTAGGAGCGCTGCTGCTTTTTGGTCATTCAGTACACACGACCGGCTCTCCGCTGCTCCTGCTGCCTCTACCGGTGCTGCTGCTGTTCCTGCTGTTCCTCCAGCTACTGCTGCTGCTGGGTTTTGATGATGCCCACCTGAGCTTTCCACCTTATGCCCCTGAACCACCTCACCAACATGTGTAGCCCCATCCCAGCCACCCAGACGTGCAGCAGCCCCCCAGTCTAATACACACGCCCGCACCAGCTGAAACCCAAAAGAGAACAGCATCCTGTGGCTTAGCTCCTGCACCTCCCTCCCACTCCCTCCACCACCAGCCCCAGCAGCAGTTACACCAGCAGCATGCACCATCCAAAACGCTGCTGCATTTGCTGCTGCTTGTATCCCTTGCCTGTCCCTGCTGCTCCCCCCTGCCCCCCCTGCTCCCCCCATAGCCTCCAGCAGCATCCGCCTCACTGCTGCATTTGATACCAGTAGTGCTACACCATCTGCTACTGCTACAGCTGCTGGAGGTGACTGTAGCATCAACAACCCCTGCAAGAGCTGCAAGAGCGGAGGGGGGCGGACCGCTAGCTGTAGCTGCTGCCGTAGCAGTTGCACACAGAGCGCTACGTCCTCCTTCGAGTGTATCAGCTCAGATACTGGTATGCAGTGTGCCCTCAGACCAGCCAGCAGGCAGGCGCCAATACCAGCTGATATGATCACACCTGAGGCACTGGTAGCAGCTTTGACCGCCAGCTGTAGCACCCGCCTGCCAGCTGCTACCACCTCCTCCCTGGGGCTCATGGAAAGATGCTGCTGCAACTGCTGGAGTGACTTGAAAAGCTGCTGCTGCTGCTGCTGCTGCTGGGTCTGCTGCTGTCCTGCTGCTGGTGTGCCTTTGGTACTTGCCTTAACCAAGGCAGCTAGAGCCTTGACTGCTTCTGTGAGAGAACATGCTATAGCCAGCTTGTCCACATCTTCCATCCCCTCAAGACTGCTGGCTTTTTCGCTGCTACTGCTGCTGCTGCTGACCTCCAGCTGCAGCCCCTGAAGAAGTGCTGCTACTGTCACCTGGTGCCCTGATGAACCCGGAACAGCAGCAGCAGCCGAAGTAGGCGCTGTGATCCCCTTGCTGCTGCTGCTGCTGACCTCTACCCTCCTCTTCTTCCGAGGCTGCTGCTGCTGCTGTCCTTTTCCCTCGCCATGCTCCAACTCTGTTCCTGCTCCCCTTCCCCCTGTCACTACCATCTTGTTGCTGCTGCTGCTTGCTGTCTGTAAGGATGCTGCTGCTGTCCCCAGTGTTACCGCCAGCTGCCACATGGAAGCCAGAGGGGCACTCCCATGAGGCAGAGGTATAACACTCCTCCCAGCAGAAGCTGCTCCTCCACCACTTGCAGCAGTAGCTCCCTCTCCTCCTACTGGCTGTAGCTCATTGAGCAGCATCTGGTGCAGCAGCAGCACCAGGTGCAGAGGCAACTGCTGCAGGGGAAGCAGCAGCCCAAAGACAGAGCAGACGTAACTGGCTATCGTAGCCTTTACGTTGGCTGTAGCTTTGGTTGACTTGATCACACGTAACAGCTGCCGGAGGGACCACACGGCCAGGGGGCTTAGCTGTAACAATGGAAGGAAGAACACACAGCAGATAAGACTTAGAGTGATGGCGCTGACGGGTATAAATAAGTTGCATCAAACCAGCTGTAGCATGGCAGCCACAATGATAAGTAGGGTGTTCTAAGCCACCAGTGGACATGCTACCTTACACATCAGCTATGCAACCAGGTCTCAGCTCAGACCATGACCTGTGGGTCTAAGCATGCAGTTGCAGACACCAGAATTCTGAACAGAATGTGTATTTGCACTTTCTCGGGCAAGAACGGGCAATCTTCAACATGCATGCAGACCAGGGAAGTCATGGATGCAAGCTCTGACGCTTACATGTTGGTGCCAGGGTTCAACAGTGTGCTCACACAGCGATGGTATGGGAAAAACTGCGGCAAGGGAACAACAATGCTTGAGCTGAGTTCAGTGCTTAAGAAGCACCATCCTTCTCCTGCTGCTGTGTATCTCTCAATCGTTCATGATGACTATTAACCCTCAGCCATACAGCTATGAAAGCATCACACCCATAATTCTGGTCATTTGCAATAATGTTATCTTTAGGACCCATGTATATGGGGTTTCATGCTGGTACAAATTCACCCCATGCCACTTCAGCCTATTCCTAACGGCTCTCAGTCTGCCATATTTATTAAACCATGCTCTGCTCTTACCTGCTGCTGCTGTCCTTCCAGTGCGCTGCTGCCCAGAGCCTCTGCTGCTTGACTCATCAACTGCTGCCCCAGCTCCCACACTACTGCTGGATTCCTGACTACAGCTGCCACAGCCTCAGATACAAACTGCAGGACAGCCTGGTCAGCTTCAGTCAAACCTTGGTCAACCCAGGTGTCAGCACTTTGACCAGGTGCTGCTGCCACAGCTGCAGTGGCAAAACAGAGCTGACCACGTGGCAGGCAGTCCAGCCACACTGCTGCTTCCCCTGGGCTGCTGGTCAAACCACTGATGGCTCTGGTCAACACCTGCTGCGTAACTTTGACCACTGCGGGGTGACAGCTGGAGCAGAAAAGCCGCAGCAGCAGTAGCAGCTGAGCAGAGGTGTAGCTACAGCTAACGGTACTGCTACTGCTGCTGTTGCTACTGCTGCTGCTGTTGTGGCTGGTGGCACCTTGGGCTGTTGTTGCCATAGCTATAGCAGCAGTAGCTGGTGACGCAGTGGCATCATTCACCGCCTGTATCAGCTGCAGCACAGCCACCTGGTAGCCTGGGGGGGAGGACAGCACTTCCTGAAGGGGAGCAGCAAAATGCAGTAAACACCTTAAGGAGGGATCATGACAAGATCTCAGGGGTCTACCACTAGCAGTTTATCTGTGCCTATAGAATCCCTCTCACCTCATAAGCACTACAACAGCATAGACCTTCAAGTAGGTCAACCAGCACTGCATGTTGCAACTATGAATGGGCCATGCCTCATGTTGCCAGGCACCTACAGGGTGTGGACCGTGCTGCACAGGACTGGAGTCACACCGCATTCCCTGCTGGGATCAAGCACAGCCCTCAGCCACATTTCAGTTCGTGATAGTGATAGAGTCACCAAGCCCTGACCAAAAGCCTGAACGTCAAACACGTGAAGCATTCAACAGATGCTCTTCACATCTTTCCCATGGGACTTACACTGGCAATACTGAAGGACCGCGCCTCTGCCATTCCACTATCGTGACCTAAGCTCCCTAAGTGTTGCCATGCAGTGCAGAAACATGACTTGCAGGGGGCCCATATTGGGACCCATCCAATGCAACCCTACACCTCTTACATCTCTAAGTAAGAGGTATGCCTGCTGATCCGCAACACAGCTATTACAAGCGTACAGGAACCACAACTATTACAATGACCCGCAACTCCCTGATGGCTCTGGCTGCGGGGCTCCCCTGTCTCACCTGAGTCAGCACCAGTTTGACCAGATCCAGTTGACCCTCACTCAGCACCCGGGGCACCAGACAGCAGTAGCTGGATAAGCAATGAAGCAGCAGCGGAGCACTCAACACCTGCCAGCTAACATCATCATGAGGCTGCTGCTGCTGCTGCTGCTGTGTAGTGCTCCTCCACCCCACTGCTCCCCCTATTTCAGCTGTTGTGTTTCCATCCTGTCCACCTCCTCCCTGCCCTCCTGCACCTGCTGCTGCTGGCCCTGCTGCACCCCCCTCCACCTTCTGCAGCTGCGTCAGGATGGCTACAAGCACCGAGGGTTCTGGTAGCTTAGCCCTCACTGAACCCTGTAGCCTGTGTGCAAAACCCTGCCAAGCAGCAGCCACAGCAGCCACTGCAGCAGCAGCACCTGGGTCCCCCTCCCCTCCAGCAGCAGCAGCAGCAGTATTGACAACAGCAGCAGCAGCAGCATTGGTAGTAGCTGCAGCTGAATTTTGTGCTGCTGCCATGAGTTGTATGAGAGCATCCATACAGTCTGCCATGACAGTTAAACTGGTCAACACCACGGCTGCATCCCCGTGCTGCAGCCCCCTGGACAACAAGGCCTTGGTCAGCACAGGCGGGTAACACCTACGCACTGCAGCCCTCACTAACACTGAATCTGTCCCAGGGGGGTGAGGGATCTCATCCGCAGATAACAACACATACTGCACATGCTGTGCTTCCCCACCACAGCCACCAGCAGCAGCAGCAGCGCTACATCTTGTGGCAAAAGCCTCTGCTGCTGCAGCTGCTGCTGCTGCCCTTTCCTGCACCCCACAAGGCGCTGCTCTGGCCGCCCTGACCAGCCCCCCCAGTGCCTCCATGGCCCCCACCCACTGCGGTAAGGGTTGTGGCTCCAGGTTGTAGCCCAGCAGCTGCACCAGATCTGCTGCTACATCCGGCCTAGCTGCTGCTACTGCCTGCAACACCCTGGCATGTCGTTTGCTACTGCCAGGCTGAAGCTTCTGCAACAACCACAGAGCACGCATCTCACCAGAACCTCCTGGGACTGCTGCTGGTGCTGCTGGTGTTGAGGCAGTTGTGGTTTGACCTGTGCTGCTGGTCCCTGTCAGCAGGCCCTGGTGGGGGTCAGTCAATAGCTGTAGCAAAATGCTTGTAGCCATCTCTCCTGCTTGCTGCATTGCAGTGACCGCCTTCTGCTCCTGCTGCTCCTGCTGCTGCTGCTTCTCTTTCTTTACTTTATCTTCTCGTCCCTTCTTGTCGCCTCCCTCCCCATCACCATCTGAAATATCTGCCCCTGCTACCTGAACTTCCTCCTCACCTCCCTGGTCCCTCATCCCCCCATCCTTTCCATCCTTTCCCTCCTCCTCCCCCATCTTTGCAATATCCATCAGCTGCAGCAGCACCCCCTCCCTCCACAGCTCACCCCTGGTACTGGCCCCCACCCCCCCTCCACCCTTTAACACCCGGTACTCCAGCAGGCGCAGTACCCCCAATATCACCCCAGGGGGGTCTTTACCCAGGTGGTTCAGCATTCCCATCAAGGCCCGGTTGCGCAGGAGGGAGGGCAGCAGTAGCGCATCTGCATTCCGCAGCAGCTCTCCAGCTGTGCAGCAGCAGCAGCACCGGACACAACAAGTACAGCATGTACTTAGACCCTGAACATGGCACCCAAGCACCTACTCTGTGTAGTGCAGAGTTGGTAACAATATGCATGTTGATGGCGGTCACAGTGGAGCATTAGAGCAGTTGTGGCTCATCAGTCAGCATAGCTGCAGCTTGATGCTGGCGTATTTGGTCGGCCTAGCAGCCCTCTTGCGGTTGCCACACATTTCCTTGTTATACAGAGTCATATGCAATAGACGATAGCACAGTTTTGCCGTCGTGCAGCAGCCATGGCATGACTTTAAACGTGTTAAACTGGTAGTGTCTGAAGAACGTAAGACCATGGCTAAGAGCAGACAAGGAGGGACTGAAACAGACAGACCATAAGTGATTAAACACCTAATCACTGCGACTGGTACAAAAATAGCATGCTCTGGGACTGGCCAATAACCTCCGATGTTACCAAAGTCGCCCATGGATTCTGGCAACTACTGGACAGTTACGCTACCCCCCAAGCCCGATAGCAAGCAGGTTTCGCAATCCCATTGGTTAGCCATGCCCGAAGCCCTTCTGATCTCCCATGTCATCATATTTAGTGAAGGGCTGGGACCCATACATTGAATACATTGAATACATTCATAAACCATGTCTGCACACCAACATGGGTGTAAAGGCATCATCTTCTCATTTTGTACATGCTTTACATCCTTTCGATGTTTGACACTGGCACCTTCCATATTCAGCATTTCATGAAAAGTTCAAAGCCATAGCCACTTCTCCTCCGCACTTACCAAACTCGAGGCTCAATGCTCTGCTGGGTCTCTTCCCCAACCTGCTGCTGCTCCAGTGAGACCAGGACTCAGCAACATCAACACCTGGGGGGGGGGGGGGGCGGGCGCAGGAATAGACGATATGTCACGTGAATTTACAGTCAAGAAAACTTGGCCAATGCTGACCACCATGTACCCCCCAAGCCACAGCACAAAAAAATCATAGTAGCCCTTATTCAACCTTTGATAGCCCTGCTGTCACCTCCATACCAAACCTGGATGGTTAAAGCAAGGACCCCACACGACAGCCAGTGGGATAAAAGCATAGGTTCGAATGGGCGTAGGGGGTATGAGTTTGCCTTTCAGAGTGCCTAATGGTATGAGATCATGTTGCTGAAAAGACATTCACCAAGCCAGAACACTAACAAGTCGAATACAAGCAATCTTTCAGGATGCAGAGCTGCCAAAACGCTGCACTGAGTACATCAGAACCCTTGGTCAGCTTCAGATTGAACCCCCTACTGCAGATGTATGCTGTTGCTGCTCACACCCATTCACTCAAAAGCTGCCAGGGTGCTCATTCAGCTGCCAGTTGACGCTCATGCGCAATCAGAGCCTTTACTTCCCTGTGTCCCCGTGACAAGCACAGGAAAAGATATTGGATCTTCCACCTCTAAGTTATGCCCCCTGTGGTCCCTGCTTAACACTGTGGGCCGTGTGTTGTTCATTGACACCTTCCAACCGAGGCCTCTCCCCCCTCCCTCCCCCTGGTCCCTCCCCTTCGCCTTCTTCACCTGCTGCTAACCGAGGCGGTCTGGCCAACTTGGTCAGAGCACTAAGAGAGAAGTCAAACGCTGTAGCCAAGTGGCGGGTAACATCTCCCCCACGGCCGGCCACTGCTGCCAGCAGGGCTAGGGAGGCATTCGCCTTGGGCCGGGAATCTGTAGCATCAGGAATGCACATAGGACATATTCAGACAGTGATCAACACGTTTCAGACCAGTCTAAGTGGTACTTATAAGCACCAATTGTGCCACAGATGATCAACATACGGTACATGGCAATGCAATCACCTACCTCGTCTAGCGCAGTTACACACGATAAAAATCTTATTGAATGATCTGCAGCATCAAAGAGCTGGCACCCACCATCAGAAAGCATTGCCAAGCACACACTGATGCTTTAGGAGGTTAGCACTCGTAGGACGGCTGAGTGCACCACCTACTGCTGCTTTTGGTGCTGCTGCTGGTGCTGCTGCAACAGCGCTGAGGCTGCTAGGAAAAAGCCAAAAAGCAGCAGTTATGGGCAGGTTGCTGTATTATGTAACATCAGGTGGTCGTCCTGAGGCGCCTACCTGATGACAGATTGAAGTACAAGGCCTTGAGCCGGCGATTGATAATGCTGGTGGCCAGATCATCAACAGATAATGACAGCTGCTGCCAGCTACCTGATGATGTGCCGGCTGCTGCCTCTGCATCTCCTGCTGCTGCATGTCCTGCTGCTGGTGCTGCTGCGGTGTCACCTTGAGGTGGTTGCTGCAGTGACAGGATGTCCGCAAGCAGTGCCAAGAGCTCAACTGTCACTTTCAAATCTTTGAGTGACAGCTGTGTCTCCCATATTGCCTGCAGCTCCTGCCACTGTGGTGAAGCTGCCACGTAGGAGATGAGGAAGGTCACTGCAGAGGATGAGCTGCGCAACTGCTTTCGAAAGGCTTGCAAAGCTGCAGCAATACAAAAGACAGCCAAGCACATTGGTGTAAAGTCATGAGGTCCTGCCTCTGGGTCAACAGCATTCAGGTATATGTAATCGAGCTTAGCCATTGGTAGCGACGATAACATGCTTACAAGCAACTGCATGATTCAGGCAGGACGAACAAGCCAACCCAGCAGGAGCTGCAGCTGCTCGTTTTCTGAATGCAGTAGATATGCAGCTGCAGGTGCCACAGATGAGCTACCTTGTAGATTGACGTTTACATCTCGGGTCACCCTTAAAGCATCAATCAGCACAGGAAGGCTGGCGTATTTGCTGGCCGTCTGCTCTGACGGCATGTTGAAGTCGACCCGTTGGAGGACAATGGTGGTGATCAATAATGTATTTTAGACACATGCATTAAATTCTGGGTAGGTAGCTCTCCGTAAAGGCCCGTGAGATCGCGACGCGAGGAATCCACGAGCTGCGCCGACATGGGGGCTTGTCAACGTGCCGACCCCGTCTAAGATTAGAAATTCAAGCATCCAACACTTATACGGTGATTGTGCATTATGGGGACGCTCCTTGCCATGGTCTAGCGACGCAGAGAGACGCAGAAAGCTTGCGGTACTTCATCCTGAAGTACGCCAGACACTCGGGTTACCCTTCACAAAGGAGTTGCCGATTGCCTTATCCCAGCCCAAGAGCAGGTGAAGGGTACTTTCCAGGATTGGTCAAGAACAGTGTGTGGATATGTCATGTACTCTGATATCTGACACAGGGCATATCACGTCGCGGTGGACCCCCATCATCCCAGGGGTCCGGCGACAGCTTTGCCCGCCGCAGCCAATAAATGAAGTATGCTGCTTGAGACCAATGTACAGTTTTGTAGTCTTGCAGCTTACAATGTGCAGAGCTGCTGGGCAGGGGCTTGGCTATCGAAGGGCACTGGAAGGTGGTCTGGTCAGACTGCCACCTGTCTTGTGCTCGGTTACAAAATTATGACATGGTAATCGTGATCTGACAAGCCTCACGGCCATCTAGAGGCTTTTGTTTTCTCAGTTTCCTTCTTCCTCTGGCAGTCTAGGACGCGCAAACAGCTCATGCCACGCCTGGATATGCCAAAGCCCCACACAGGGATCACAGCAGGTGGCAGATTGCAGCAGAGCCGTGCACTCTCTTCTTAGGTATGGCAGGTTGTATCCCTATCTACATATTGCCTATATCACTACCAATTACCAATTACCAATTACCAGATGGCCCTGTCAAAGCAGGGCGCCGGTGGGGGCAGCGCCACCCACAATGAGGAGCCAACTTAGGCTCCAACGGCATACTCAAGTTCCTGTCCAAGCTCAAACTATCGGCTGCCACCAGCCCACCCTAAATCCCTTGCTAGCCAATGTATGTCAGGCCAGCCCATTTCGACTTGCCATGCGCTGACCAGTTGACCCAGTCAACAGCAAGCCAAGCAGTTTTATGCCTTGCTCAGGGCTCACTAGCTAGTGCTACCAAATCCAGGAGGTCCTTGATTGCCCATGCCCCATGGCGTGTGGTTCCACCACAAGGTTCTTGACTTCTGGCATGTGCTGCTTGAGTGACAGTGCTCCTCCTGTGCTGCTGCAGTGTCATGCCAGCACTCACAGCTTTGCTGTCTCTAGAACTGCTGCTGCTGCTAGTTCTTCCAGCTGTGAGCGTCCTAGGCTACTGATCCTGCTAGGCCATCTGCTACAGCTGCTAAGGCTGTCCTTGTATCAGTCCACAGCTGTTGTGTACACACCTGCATGACCAAACTATCCCGGGCCTTTGTCCAGCCGCTTTTACGATTACGATTACGATTACATCATGGCCCCTCAAAGGGGGCGCCCGTACGGAGCCAACCTAGGCTCCATGGGCAGAAATACTGGAACCTGGTCCATCAGAAGTGAATGTCTCAGCAATATCACCTCTTGGTCCAGAAGAAAAGGTATCGAAAATACGACCTTGCCATTCATCCCCGAATAATGACAAATCAAAGTAAGGATTATAGTCCTCACATTCCTCCGACCTCCGAAATTCCATGCATTCATAAACAAACTTTGCAACTTGGAAACTTGGCTCTTGGTCCATGAACAATCTCACGTTGTCTGAATTATGCTTCATTGTACTAGAAGCTTCCTGGCAACCTCCAAACTGTGCAAACAAAACGGTATTATACTTCTCACGAATTCTATCATATGCTGGGCATTCAAAAAGAAAGTGTACCTCGTCCTCAACCACTGTGCAAGAACATTTTGAACATACACGATGCGGCCTTGGCAGTTTGGGACGAGCCCACCTCCCAGTTTCAATAGCAAGATGGTGTGCACCAGTACGAAACCGCATTAACTGTTTCACATAAGTAAACGGGATACCTGATGTGTGCCTGATATACCTTGGCATACCCTGAGGATAGCCAGCCTCTAACTCCTCCTGAGGGATGTCTCCCGTCCTAAACCACGAATGATATGTGGAAAGCTTGATCAAATTTGAGCTGACAGATTGCCTGGGGTTTGCATATGCGGCCACCTTGTCCCATGGCTCTTGCAACATGGTATCCCAAGTACCCCACACTTTAAGCCATGGAATAGCTGCAAGTTTATCATTGTCCGGCTCAGCTAGGCCATTTGTTGCCAGAAACTCTGCAATGGTCCCATCTGCGTCTCTACCCTGAGAAAGAGAGCGTACTGTATGCATAAACCGTCCAGCCCAGCTCTTAGGAGCAGAACCAACCCCCTCGCCTGCGTAAGATGCCAAAGAATCACGCACAGCCATGCCCAATAGGCTATCAGAGGGCACTTTGCCAAGCCTACGCCATAGATCAATAGAGGCTCGTAACCAACCCTTTGCCACTGGATTCATGCACATCTCCTTATGCACCACAGTTGTTGGCACAGACTTCCTCAACTTCCCCAGCTGCCTTAAAAATATGCTTTGAATCTTTTGAAGCTCATTGTCCCATAGCTTGTCCAGCGTATCACAAGAGAACAGCAGATCCGGTCCCCATACCTCACTACAATACTCCATGATTGGCACAACCAGGCAAGAGAACATCCGTAACTTGATAGAAATATCAGTGATCCCTGCTAGCTTAAATCTTGGGAACAGAGCCCACATTGCTTTACGAGCCGCCGTGGCCAGAGATTCAATAGCGCATGACATACCTTTTGTCTCATGCAGAATAATGCCCAGGTAACGGAACTCAACGGAGCGTTGGACAGTCTCCCCGTTGTATAGCCATTGGTCAGGCACCTCTGGGGTATTGGCCTTGCGAAACACCACAATTTCTGTTTTGCGGACATTTACCTCCATACCTTTAGCTGAGCAAAACTGGTGTAAAACATCCAGCATCTGTTGCAACTCCATAGGATTGTGTGTCAACAAGACCATGTCATCAGCATACAACAACATTTGAACTAACTTTCGGCCCATTTGCACTCCCACATTGGGTAGCCTCTGGCGTAACCATGACTCAAACTCGTCTATGAAAAGACCAAAAAGGAGTGGAGACAGGGGGTCGCCCTGCTTCACTCCACATGTGCTGGGAATAGCATCGCCCACTGTGCCATGCAGCTTGGGTACCAGCGGAACAGACCAGTACATTTGTATGATGGCTTGCAACATACGACCATGAACCCCTAGTTCAGCCAACCTTTGTATCAAGTAGTCTCTGCGTACTCTATCGAATGCCTTCCGGAAATCCACAAAGCAGCAATAGAGAACCTTTCTGCTCTTCTGCGTAGATTCAATGAGATGCCGAAGCACAAACACATGGTCAACAGTACTCTTCCCGGCCCTAAAACCTGCTTGTCCCTCTGCTCTCCAACCATTCTTTTCTGCACAAACAGACAACCGCGTGTCCAAGATGACAGCATACAACTTGCCTAGAACCGATCCAACAGCAATGGCTCTATAATTGTCCAGGTTGGCTGCATCGCCTTTTTTGAATATGGGACTCAGAGTAGCCATGGACCACTTGCGCACAAACTCTCCACTAGAGAACAATGCCTGATACAAGTCAAAAAGAACAGGGAGCAGCACATGCCTTTTCACGGGAGGACCGTCATCTACTGTCTCCATCACAAAAGCTTGTTTGAGAAACTCAGCACGGAGCCCGTCTGGGCCAGGAGCACGGCCAGAATGGAGCTTTTTGAGTCCCATGATCACTTTTAAGATCTGTTGTGGTGCTTGACTGAGCCTCCAGTGTCCGAAAGGCCCGCGCTGAGGCATCATGACTTCATCTGAACATGCATTGACAGCACTTCCCTATTGGAACATTCCAGTATCATCTCTTTTACATCCAGCATGCACATAAGATATCAAGAAAGGACCAACAGACAGGGAGGATAGTGGCATGCTTGCAAGGCATGGCTGGTGCCTTGTCACTGGCGGTGGTTTTCTTGGCATATGGACCTTCATGGACTCCAAGGGATGCCCTTCGTAGTCTGATAACATGGACTCTGCAGGACTCTGCACGACTCTAATTCTACATATGTGGGAGCTCCTAGAGAAGCATATAGGAAGCTATCTTGGTCTCACAAGCAAACAAACACAACATAAAGGTGTGGGCTGCACCAAGGCAGCTAGGTCGAAACAACGGCCAAACCGTTAACGGTAAACATTTAAGGTGTGGCAACCGCAAAGGGCTGCTAGGTCGAAACGACCAAACACACCGTCGGATGGATCCAAACACAATGGCTTCCAGACCACCAACCCAGCAGTACTGATACCGAAACATGTATCCAGGCAAGATAGAGCCCATGATCAAGAACACCACCCACTCCTCCATCGGTTGTAATGGCATGGCAAACAATGACGATTACCACGGGCTGGAGATGTACAACAACCATGCAAAGGACTCGACCACAGAGGGATATATGCAACCAGACCCAACCACCATGGAATGTGGCCACCATGGAATGTGGCCGAATCAATCCCTCCAAAGTCAAGGCAAAGCTCCTATCGAGACAGAGCCCATGATCAAGAGCACCACCCACTCCTCCATCGGTTGCAATGGCATGGCAAACAATGACGATTACCACGGGCTGTAGATGTACAAGAACCATGCAAAGGACTCAACCACCGAGGGATATATGCAACCAGACCCAACCAACATGGAATGCATGTGGCCGAATCAATCCCTGACAGGTCAAGGCAACGCTCCTAGCGAGTGCAGGCAGGTGCATATGATGGGACACAGCAGTCCTCCAATGCCAGTCCACAAATAGCATCAAACAGAAAATTGCATCAACCATAATGGCTGGCCACAAGCATGGAGTGCTATAGGCCAGCCCAGCAACAGCTGGCCCCCCGACATAGGCAAGCTGCTGCTGTGCACCACGGGACACAATGTATCGCACAGCGGCTGTCTGAAGAGGCTAATCATCAGGTTGTCAAAGCATATAGCCCAATGGCTGCCACCAGCCCACCCTGGATCCCTTGCTGGCCAATGTATGTCAGGCCAGCCCATTTCGACTTGCCACACGCAAGTCTGCCTGCCTACCAGGGCGTCTGGGAACTCCAAGGGGACCTGCTGTATCTACATACGGCATGGACTTGTCACAATGTCTTCATGTACAAACATACGGAAGAGGCCAGAAGGAGCAGTGATGCCCTGTCATCAGGGGGTCAGCAGGGGACCGACCTACCTTGAACCCCAGTGCTTACATACACAGTTCAAGTACATAGTGTTTCAGTGACACTAGAGTCCACTGAGCAAAGGGGGTTCTCGTCATAGGCAGCTTTGGCATGGTTAAAAGTCAAGGCAAGCAAGAATTTGTAGTGCTTTAAACAACTTGCTGTGCCCATATTCATTGTCCGTCAGTAGCCCAAGATGGACAGTGGCCTTAAAACTGCCGCACCGTTGCACATATAGCGTGTACATAAGTGGCTCGCTCAAAGCGACATGCCACTCTTAGCTTACAGCATTTCTTATCCTTGCTGAGTAGTGGGGTTTTGGCGGTAGATAGGAGACACACAATTGCGTCTACACTGCAAAATGCGCGGACCAGAAGCTGCTCATAGGAACAGTGTCAAGTAGGTATGGCGACAGGGGTACCGGAACGGGAAACTGGAACAAAATGCACACACGGGGTGGCAGGTAGGGTTACCAGCCATCTTCACTGAACTGCACTGCGACTGACCTGACTTGTGCTGAACACAGCAGGCCATTGCCAGACGTCTAAACGGCTGCAAACAATCGTCCACCCTATGGGCACGCCCAATGTGGTGCAGTTTAGTGAACGGGCTGTAGTGACTGCCGTCACCAGCACGTGGCCATTCCACGGCACGTGCGCCTTCCGGAAGCTGGTTTCTGCTCATTATATGACCTCTCTGAACGCAGACGCCTCCAAACTGTAGTAACCACGCAAGCGCCATTCTGCGGATCCTGCTTATTACGATCAAACCCTTGTTTTGAGCTGTTCGTTCCTGTGGCGATGGACGTTGTCCGCCAGGCGGGGAAGCCAGCTGTGTTCTGTAATCACGCCCCTCTCTCCACTCTTGCATCTCATTCTGCTCGCAGAATGCCACAAAAAGCTGCTTACCAGACTGCTCAGCAAGACATAGTCATGCAGAAGGACAGCTGCGAACCCTTGGACAAAGATGGCAAAGTATTGCACGAGGATCTGATGAACCCAAAAGTCCTTAAGGCACAGTATGCTGTTCGTGGCGAACTGTACTTGAGGGCGGAGGAGCTCAGGGGGCAGGGCAAACAGATCATTGCAACTAACAGTGAGTTGCATGTCGCATCTGCACGCTTCTGGGGTTGAAGACGCCTGACAGTTTACCGCCATTGCAGCTGGCAACCCCCAAGCTCTGGGCGCCAAGCCTCTCACCTTCCTCCGCCAGGTAACATGGCTGGTCTTGAAACTCACCTTTCATGTCACGTAGCTGTTTCGGCGTTTTGGTTCTGGAATCTGAGCATTGCACCAGTGGAGTGGTAGCGCGCATGTCCAGGCTCATGTATAAAGATCATGGTCCCGTGACCGCGGTGCTGCACAGCTGCGGGAAGTACCACAAGTTAAGCGATGCACAACAAGTGCACTGGGGATCTTTTCGCGACAAAGGCAACCCCTTGCTGCAGTGTCCCCTCTCAGTGCCTGTATGCTGTTATGCTGCAAGTTTAGCTAGGGTGATTAGGAAGGTTTGTTAGCTGACGACTCCACCCCCTGCAGGTGGTCGCCCTGTGCGCAGCCCCTTTCCTTCTGGACGATCCAAAGACCCCGGAGCTCTTCCCAGTGGATGCTATTGAGCGAGCACGGAAGCTGGTTGCATCCTTCGGAAAGGTACGCACACAGTGGTCACCCACCCACAACATGCTGCATGTGCAGTTCACAGTTCCAACCTTCAGGCAGCAAGGCAGACAACTGCACATTGGCTGTAGCTGGTTGATACTGCCATTCGGGGCGTACATGTTCACCCTCTTGGCATTGGATCTTCTTGACCTGCGTGAGACCAGCTCAGTAACCAGAGCATGGTTCTCACACAGTGGCAACATGGGTCTCACCCTTTTTCTGCAGAGGCTAGTCTCTGTCTGACAGATTGGGTTCTGGACATGGGTCACCCTGGCACCAATCCATGTTGTTCGCCACCATGTTTTGCAGGGTGGTATCGGGGCCTACACTGACAGCCGTGGCAACAGCATGATCCGTCAGGAGGTTGCTGACTTCATAGCCGAGAGGGACACCCACCGCCCCAACCCTGACCACATCTTCCTGACTGATGGTGCCAGTGTGGGGGTCAAGATGGTGCTGCAGGCCATAATTAGAGATGAGCGGGACGCAGTGCTGGTGCCCATACCTCAGTACCCTCTCTACTCAGCAACATGCGCACTGCTAGGTAGGAGCCTGATGGGACATTGGCATAGTACCGGCGCGTCCACTGGTCATCTGTTGTGTGCAAGAAGTGCCATGTGGCAATGGTGGCACAGTGCAGGATGGGGTGCATATGGTCAGCTAGCAGCTGCAATGGCACTTGACCAGGTGGATCTGTCCGACTGATGTCCAATGCTTGCAAACCGATGTAGAATTTACTCAAAACCTTGTTTGGTTGGTTCATGTTTGTTTGTTGCTGATATGTGCTGAACCATTGTCCTGCTGTGCTGTAGGTGGTACCCTGTTGCCTTACATGCTGAAGGAGGAGGCGGGCTGGCAGCTGTCCCTTGAGGAGCTGAGGGAGCAAGTACGGCAGGCACGAGCAGATGGAGTCCATGTGAGGTATGTGGTTTGGAACTGTGTGGCATTGTTGTCAACTATAAACTCCCCATTGGTCTCGATGTGGTAGGAGTGATCAGGAACCGGATGACAGTTAAGTCTATGTACAGCATGTATAACGATAGTTGTAACAGCAGAGGCAGCTGTGACGGAGTCTGTCAATGATAGGGTCGGCGGCTGCTGACTGTTTAGCCTAGTGTTGACAGCCAGTTTGCGCACACGCTGGGGGGCGGGCTATGCCAGGTACTTGCTGCAGACAATTTTTGAAGAGCTACAGGAATAGCTGCTGAAGCTGAGCATACGAGAATGTTAGCTCTAGGTGCCAGGAGCTGGAACTGGAAGGTGTCAGTCGCACGGGTTAGGTAGCTTTTAGATGTATGCAATGTTTCAGGATGATAGGTGTGATGGAGGACGGTGTAACAGTGTCGCAGGCGCTTGTTCATGCCTGATGTGTGTCCTCTCGTTGCTGCTCCTGGCCTGCTCCCCTTCCTGGGCCGCCCTCTGGCACCTGCTTGTGCTGCTGAGTAACTGGTTGCTTCCATCCCTCAGCTGCTGCTGCTGTTACTCCTGCTCCTGCTTTTGTGATAACAGGTCATGTCTGGAATTTCTCGTGCTACTATATGGCCCTGTTTCCCTGTACCATGGCGGACCTGTACCATAGTCTTTCCCTGTACCTGTCGCCCTGCTATACATGCATTATTACCAATTCCCATTGTGACGCGTCCTGCTACTGCTGTACTCCTTGTGCTCTCTTGCTACTGCTGCTCTTGCTAAGATGGCCCCCCCATTGGTAGTCCTAGGTAGCTGACCATTCCTGCTGTGTACTGCCTCAGGGCCCTGGTGTTCATCAACCCTGGTAACCCCACAGGACAATGTATGAGTGAAGAGAATGTTGAAGAGCTGGTGAAGTTTTGTTATGAGGAGCGCATCACATTGATGGCAGATGAGGTCTACCAGATCCTCACATATAGAGAGGACAGGTGGGGAGACGAGGGAGGACAACGGGGGGGGGGGGGGGGAGGAAGGGGTGCAGATGTTGGGGAGCGGGGGAGAAGGCGTGTAGTTTGAGGATGTACCAGGTATGGGTTGGTCTACGTTTGGTGCTTGGGAACAGGGCACTTGGCCCTGGTTTGTTGAAAGTGGTGGTTTAAGCAGCTCACTAAGCCTGCAGCTGAGCAATAAGCTGCTTCTGAGATCACATTTCTGTGGGCAGGAGCACCTGTTGGGGACATGATATGACGGGTTCTTTTCTGGTGCTGAGGTCCACTTTACCTTGACAACTGGGTCACGCTGTGTATGATTAGTTCGTACAGGGTGGGTTTGGAGTGCTTGGTGTGTTTTCCCATGATCTTGTAATTATAGGCACTGCTTGTCATCACTGACATATAGTCCATTTCTGTGTGGAGTATCAGCGCAGCACCTGACCACAGGCTCTGAATATGCCACTCCATTGAAAGCTAGAGACCACTCCTGCACCTGGCTCATGCACTACTACTGCAAAGTGAAGGTATGGAAAGGCAGCTTTTGCCTGCATAGACTTTATGATGGGTCATTTTACGAAGTTGTTGCACCATGTCCGGTCAGAGAGACCGTATATGTGCAGCCAGACTAGCGGCAACACCCACACACTTCCTTTCTTATGCTAGCACTTTCAGTTCTACTGAACATGGGTGTGCTGCTCTGTCTCCTCTTTCTCCGCCCAGGCCCTTTGTGTCTGCCCACAAGGCCATGCGCCTGATGGGTGAGCCCTACGCCTCTGGCACTGAACTGTTCAGCTTCCACAGTGTGTCCAAGGGTGTGACGGGGGAGTGTGGCCTCAGGGGGGGATATGTCCAGCTGGAGAACATTCACGAGGGAGCCTTCCAGCAGCTCTACAAACTGGCCTCAATCAACCTCTGCCCTAACACTGTGGGACAGGTAATATGGGGAAGGAGCAGGACATTCAATCTAGGAAAGCTTTTACTCTTAGTAATTCCATTTGGTCAGAATGTGCTTATAACATTTGATGAGTCCGCCATTGCAGTTCTGAGGCTGTTTACAGTACTATGGGAGATTTCCGGGGCGTTGTGCCTGCTGCATAGCTCTGAAGCATCTGACAAATAGTTGGTGACATCTCTTCCTCTTTAGGATGACGAGGTTCTCATAAAGGAAGTGGAAAAGCATGGGACAAACAAGTGAAGCTTGAAGCAGTCGCCCAACTGTAGAAGGGTCGGGGCCTGGTGTTATAGTGGTTCTGATGCCTGTTGACACCAAAGATGGAAAGCCTTCCGTGATGTAATCTTGTTTGACGGCTCATGATTGCACCACTGCAGTAGTGAGGCTGCTTACAATACTACGCGAAGGGACTGGACAGGACCATTGTGATGGCAGCTCTGAGTTGTAACCCGTTCATGGGCTCCTCTGGTGTAGGATCCCATGCTTTGCAGGCGTGCACACAGGTATTCCAGTAGCTTTGCAGCTCTGCTGATTAGGACGATTGTTGATGCCAGTGAGGTTGAGGCACCTGCCCTTACCAGCCCCCACCTTGGGACCTCGGGTCTTCGCCACAAGTTGACCCTACCCACCCCACCCGTCCCCCACCTTGGCTCCTTTGCTTCCTGCAGGTTGCTGTGTCATGTATGGTGAACCCTCCCAAGCCAGGTGACATCTCCTACCCGTTGTATGAGGAGGAGCTCAACGCTGAGCTGGCTAGCTTGAGGCGTCGCGCTCAGATGGTGTCAGAGGCCTTTGACGCCCTGCCTGGTATGAGCTGCAACCCAACTGAGGGGGCAATGTACAGCTTCCCTAAGGTATGGAGGGACGCAGGCTGGGCGGGAATGGAGTGGGGTTCAAAGCTCGACCTCGGGGGAGGTGGGTAGTGCTGTTGTGGGGCCTCCAATTTGTTTGAGGAAATATTCTGGCAGGTAGAATATGCACATATGTCTGTACTGTGGTGGCAGGGGTCCCAGTTGCTGTGTAAGCAGCTTGCTGACAGGGTGCACGACAGGGGGAGGACTGACAGCATTGGGGGGAAGGTCGGGAAGGTCAGCATCAAGGGGGTGTTCTTACGCTTGGGAGTGTTTGACACAGTCCATGCAGAACGGGGCGTTTGCACAGCCATTGCAGTTGCTGTGGCATTTGCCGCGTCTGTGTTGCAGTGCTGCAGCTGTAGGTGTTGTTGAGGTGCCAATTCGTCTAAATTACAGTTGAAACTGCACGACCAGAACATCAAGTTTAGACCTGCTGGTGCCGTCTGCAAATTATTTCATATATATTCTTCAGGTCGTTGGTGTGACGGGGCGTCCACACACGTGCATGAGCTGCTTTAGAGTGCAAACTGGCTGGAAAGACAGAAGCTGTTTCAATGTACCTTGTGCTATCCGCTTCACAGGAGCAGTTGCTTCTGTCACCACATGGAATTTGTCCTCTGCAGTCTCGCTTCTTTTTAAGGAGCTAGTGACTGAATCTACTTTCTCCCTGTGCCTCCCTCCTCTCCAAATACCCGTGCTCCCATCCCCCTGCTGCAGCTTGATCTCCCTGCTGGTGCCCTGGCTGCTGCGCGTGAGGCTGGTAAGAAGCCTGATGTGTTCTACTGCTTGCGGCTGCTGGAAGAGACTGGGATCAGCACTGTGCCTGGCAGTGGCTTTGGTCAGGCTCCTAACACCGCACACTTCCGCACCACCATTCTGCCCAGGGAGGAGGTCATGGAGGACTTTGTGGACAAGTTCAAGAGCTTCCAGGAGAAGTTCATGGAGAGTTATGGGGCAGCACCGGCTGGCAATGGCAAGTCTGAGTAGAGGCTTCGCGGGATGACTTGGTGCAGAAGCAATGTATCATAGGTTACGCCTGTTTGGCATGTGCGGGCTTGTTCAGGACCTTGCTTGTCTGTGTGTTCGTGTGTTTCAGACTGTTGTGGGCATGTAATGCAGGTTATAGTGACTGGCTGGACTCTGTTCAGCAGTATGGCAACTGCAAGGATCAAAGCCGTTTTGGCGCTTGGATGGGCAGAGGGGAGCAATGGCCCAGCTACGCTTTTACCAGTTTAGTCATGTCGTAGTAGAAGCTTATTGTTGATGGTGAATCTGAATATTAGGCCTCCATTCAACAACAACCCTAAGTTAATAGGGTGTCTGCCAGTGTCTGCAAAGAGGGGCAAAACCAGGGGCCAGATGAAATCCCATGAAATGAGGATTCTGGTGTTAGGGGATGAGCCACCCACAAGAACACGTGGCTGTTCAGGGCTTTGTGCTATAATGGCCACCTCCTAGTGTCTTGTCAGGGGACCTCACCTGCAGTGTGTGTGCAGACCCCTATGACCTCAGCTGTACTAGTGCTGGGTTGAAGCCCTGCCTCTGTCATCTGGATTCCTCCTCTGATCTTCATCTGACCTCCAGGCAAGCACTGTTATGCTGCTGCTGCACCTTTCAGCAGCATGCACAGCTGTAGTCTCAGCTTGAGGAGCTTGACGGCTAGTATTGAACCTGGGCGTGGATAGCTGTATAGTTGTAGTTTTGTTCCATGTGTACTGTGTGTGTATAGCCCGCTTCGTTCTGGGCGCATGCTGTACACTGTATGGGTCTCGGTGGAGCTTACTGGTATGTAAAGTGCACTGTGAATCGTAGGTTCGTATGTGTAATTGGTCACACGTTTTGGCATCCATGACTGTACTCTTCCATTGTTAGGACGTCTGATGTGTGCCAGCACAGGTATCAGCTAGGCACAAGAGCTGTGCCAACCTGCTTTGAGTTGTGGTTGTGGGGCTTCTCACCAGCCATTGATGGCCCCACCAAAGTGCGGGAAAGGCAGCAGATGTACAGTTGACCTCAAAGGAAGCATTCTTTCTCAGTCGGAGATGGTTGCTGAGACGGGCACTGCAGGTGCAGACCCTAGGAGCAATTAGAGTTTGCAGAGCAGCTCTGGCGGGTGCCAAGAGTCATTTTTTTGCTGATACACTCATGAAGTGCCACGGCATGCTTTGCCCGAACAGCGGAGGTTGCAAAAAGAATTGCTTTGTCGCGGGCATTTGCATTAGGCAGACAGGTGTGATGATTAGCCAATGTGCTGTAACAGCACTGTTTGTTGCATTACGCATGTCGGCAGTTGGTCTGGGCAGTTGTCAGTTACCTCTCCCGCACACTTTGCCGCACATTCATGAATCAAGGATCCTTGATCAAGGAGGCAGAGGGACTGGGTGAGATGATTCTGCCTTGCTTACCTGATGGGTGCTCTGTCATGTTGGACGTGTGTTTTTGTGGACACTGCATGCACCCTGCCTGTGTCTGAATGGCAACGGGGGTCTCTTGTGGAAGGGGGCTGTCCAGAGGCAGAAGGCAAAGTTGAAGTCTTGCGCAACGTTGCAGGGGTAAGGTGGGAGGCCGCGTTACACAGTGTTTGTCGATGTCAGCAACGCGTTTGTGGCAGAGTTTGTTGCGGTTGCTTGGCTTGATTAGCAAGAAAGCTGCTTGAATCTTAGTTAGCACTACGTACCTGGTGGGCAATGCATTTTCAATGGCAACTCTGTGCGTTATAGTAGCGGCAATATTTGCTGGTGTAATTTATTAGTGGTAGGTCTGTGTCAGGCTCCGGTTGCGGTGAACTGCAGGAACTGTTTGCCCGTCTAAGATCATACACAGCATTGACTGCTTAGCTTGTCGCCCATGCACGCCAGCTTGAAATCGTATCGTGTGCCAGAATTGCCAGAGTCTGATTTTTGGTGCGGCAATTGACTGATGGTTTAGGTTCTTCCTTTGGATACCTTTGCTGCGATTGGGATATCAACAGCCTGTGACGTGGCAGTAATAAGATCTGCGCTCACTCGGGTGCTCTTGAGCAAGACTACAGGTCAGGGCGCATAGATCGGCCCGGTACGTTACATGCGACCTGGTTCCATGCATACAGCACACCTCTTATCATGTACAGCTGCAGCTGTACGCTCGAGTGAGCGCTCAGATTCAGAACTTGACGAACTTGCGGCCAGTGACTAGCTAGGCGGAAGGCGACCTGAGCCATGATGACTTCCTCAGTCCACCGCAGCCCAGTAGTAGACATTTTTGCATGGCAAGCTGCTGGAAGCTACGCCTGGGGGGTGCTGCGGCTATCGGTAGGTTGGGTGCCTCGCGACTGTTACACTTCCAGGCTGACGTGTACCATCCGAGTCTGAAAGTGTTCGGTTTCACTCGATGCAGTACTATTCCCTTCCTCGACCATGGGTTTGTGCAAGAGGGATTCTTACAGTTACACAAAAACTATCTGAGCAGTTTGAACATTGCGTTGCTAGCACCTTGCAGCTGAAAGCCCTGTATCCGCGGATAAGGATTGCCTTTGACACCTACCGGTTCAGCCGTTAGCCCTGGGGCAGTTCTTGACTTTATACCGCACGGAACCTTACCGCTCTGCATGTACTGAGTTCTCTGGAGAGGCCTGTGCATAGCACGTATGCACTCATAGACTGTGGCCTAGCGACTGGTCCGGTTCTGGTCGGACTAGAGCAATGGCAGACCTTGGCAAGCGCAAGTCTCGCATTTTCTGGTCCAAGGATGTAAGTATCGATATCATTATACGTATCCTGCAGCCTCAGATTGCTTCGGCACCGTCCAGATCCCTACCCTTCCCTATCACCTGCGAGCATGCGGCCGTAGCACTTGGACTACCGCTGGAAATATGGCGTTATGCCTGCTGCAATAGCCCTGAGCAGTTGACGGAAACATGACGACATATCTTCTGTGTAGGAGGACGAGATTCTCATAAGGGAAGTGGAAAAGCATGGGACGAACAAGTGGACCTTGGTAGCCCAGGCTCCAGGCCTCCACCCAAGCAGGACAGCGAAATCCTGCAGCCTCAGGTAATGATGCATGCCAGACATGCGTGCGTGTTTCCTTAGCACACACGTGGGCCGCTGAGGAGCTGAAACATGCAGCAACTTGTCAGTGCAGTATATCGTACATGAGCTATCCGCAGCTAATAAGTTAGTCCATACCGCCATCTGACCCACCAGTTTTGCTGCAGATGGCGAGCAAACCTTGACCCAAAGATAGCAACGAACAGGGAAAAGCCTTTCACTACCGAAGAGAAGAGAGTCCTTATCGAGGTGAGCAGCTCGGCACTGGCGTGCGTGCTCATGATGTCTAGCAACATAGGCGTGTGCCATGTACAGCATGGGGATTCTGGCTGATCGAAACCGCCTGTGCCTGCCATATGGCTTCCTCGTTGTGGTCGCTCTTACTTAGAGCAGCATGATGAGCCGACTCGCAGCCTGGCAGGTCCCTGCAGGGTAGGCCAGCAGTGGCAGCCATGGATGCATATTCTTGCCTCTTCTGGAAACAGTAGCACCCCAGAAGAGTATTTAGGCATTTGTTTTCTACCATGATGGCATGCAGGGCTTTGCTGCACTCATGAACACCAGCCTTTCTCTCCATGTGCCTGTGGATACCTCAGGCATGCCTTGGCAGCCCATAGGTTGGCTAGTCTGCAGGAAGAAGCAATCCTGATGCCGGCCTTAGCATGCCGGCAAGAGTAGGCTTGCAGTTGTTTGCTCTGATCTTCTCCCTGACTTTCGCTCCTTTCAGGCTCAGAAGCGTTTGGGCAACAGATGGTTTGACATTGCCAAGCTCCTGCCTGGACGCAGCAACACTGCTGTGAAGACTTGGTGGTACTCGTCAGACAACCCAAACAACAAGGGGTGAGCATTCAGAGTCCCAGTACCTTTTGTAACTGTTTCATGATGCCAGTTGCCTACATTTGTCCGGAAGCTAATGTGATTGCCATGCTAAGCATACATCATGCCTTCCAGCATAGATTGTTGGTCAACTCCATGCTTACGTTCTGTTCTGCTGCTGCTATTCAGGAGTGGCACCAAGCGCCGCAGATCAGCTGGCCATGGCAACGGCCGAAGTGCTGACCACAGTCGCTCTCCTGGAGGGGCCTATGACTACTCTGATGCCTCTGAGGATGAGTACAGCTACTCAGAAGCCCGCCGCAAGCAGCCTACTCTCAGTGGTGGTCGTCGTGGCACACCCGCAGTTATCAGCAAGCGCCGTGATTCCCAAGACTACAGCCCTCCCCCTGGTGTCTCTGTTGATCACACAAGACATCAGCCACGACTGAATACAACCCGGCGGGGGGCAGCAGAAGCAGCAAAGGATGTCATCAAGGGTGTAGCAGCTGAAGAGGAGCTCGGGGACATGGAGGACGAGGAGGGGGGATACCCTGGGGGCAATGAGGAAGGGTACGGAGAGGACGATGGGGAGTACATGGAAGAAGAGCAGCCACTGGGCAGAGGGAGGGAGCGCTCTTGGAGCTATAGGGGGGGCATGAGTGGTAGGGGTGGCATGGGAAGCGGGCAGCAACGGGCAAGGAAGGAGAAGCCTGAGGGGCATGAGGGTTTGGAGGCCTTGATGGCAGCTGTAGCCATGGAGACTAATGAGGGTGATCAGGTGGCAGAGCAGGGGGATAGGGCTGGTGGGAGCAGTGCAAAGCGGCAGTACTTGCAGCCCAAGTATGAAGAGGGGGATGACGAGGATGAGGGATACGAGGATGAGGGCTATGAGTTGCATGGCAGGTCCTATGGGTACAGGGAGAGGTACCCAGAGGATGAGGAGGGTTCTGGGGACGAAGAAATGGGTGGTGATGATGAGCGTGCACCCCAGCAGCAACAGCAGATTAGGACCTTCAGTGGAGTCAAGGTAGAGCAGGAGATGGACCAAGAACGGCCGTATCCTCGACAAAGGCAGCAGTTCAAGTACCCAAACAGACAGCAGATGCACATGCAACTTCAGCAACGGATGCAGCAGCTGGATGCTGCCTCCCCTGCCGCCTCCCCAAACTCCCAGCAGCCACAGGAGCAGCCAGTACACTTGGCCTCAGTTCTGCAGGAGCACCAGCAGCCATCGGTTCTAGCTGCAGCCATGGCTCGGTACCATGCAGAAACGGGGGCTGGTCGTGTGGGTTTTTGCTCAGGGGCAGCGGGTGAGTCCAGGCTCCCACACCAGCCGTCCCCTAATGGCGCTGCAGGGAGTGGTGGCAGCCGCCCCATGCTAAATCTAGCTAGCGGCTTGGAGGATGGTGCCGGTGGTGGCGGCAGTTCCCGCATGGAAGCTACCTCGCACTCCCCTATGCACCCTTCTGCAGACACAGGCAGCCCTGCAGTCAGGAGCATGCCCATGCCTGCGCCCTTGAAGCTGCCACCTGCTGCCCTTGCTGCGCTGAATACCGCGATGACTGCTAGTGTGTCTGGTCAACGTTGTGCTATCTCTGGGGATGGCTCTACAGAGAGTGAAGTTAGCCGTTCTGGGGGAGGCTCTCCTCGGTCGCGGAGCCCATCAGCACTGCCGGGGTTTCACAGGGCGAGGATGGGGGCTGGGGATGGGGGATGGGGTAATGGCGGCGCTCTAAGGGGCTCGTTGACACCTGATGGAATGGGCAGTGGGAGGTTCCGGGACGACCGGTTTCAGGGGCCTCGCCAGTTCTGGAACAGAGAGGTGAGAAAGGCATCGTGATTGTCTTGGCCGTCCTGGGGACTATACTCAGGGAGGCTGACCTCCACCAACCCTAATGTTTATGAGGCTGCGCCTTTGATACCTCCACATACTTTGATATTTGTACGCAGGCTGCCCTTTTGGAATATGATTATCATTAATAGTGCAGTTGAAGGACAAAATCAGATCAGCTGGTTACCCAGAACACATCATCTTTGCCCACAGACTGCATTATCTCGTGGTGAAAGAAGTTTTTTGTTTCTGCAAATCACCTCCTGGGCATGGTTGTCTAAGCCTGCCCCCATGTGTTCTGTGTTCCCCAGGAGGATGAAATCCTGATGGCAGCTGTGCAGAAGCATGGCACCAGCAACTGGACAGTTGTGGCCCAGGCAAAGGGCCTGCACCCTAGCAGGAATGGCAAGGCCTGCAGCTTGCGCTGGCGAGAGTATCTGGACCCTACTGTGCAGAGCACCCGCCTCCTGCCCTTCACACCTGAGGAGCAGCAGACCGTGGTGAATGTGAGTGCTGCTTGTGATGGCAAGTGATATTTGCAACCTGAATGACTTCGATTATGTTTGCAAAAAGGTATGCATGGACTTGTTTTGGACTGGGCCTCTCACCTGGGCGACACCTATGGCTAGTGTCTGTAGAACCAGGCAGACCGTGCAAGGAGAGTTGCAAGGCAATCTAATCAATCAATGCAATGCTTTGAGCCTATGAGGGGCAGTCCTGTGTACAGTGAAATGCCTACCCTGCTTCATGTGCTGACCATGTGCTTGCTCTTCTCCTCCTTGCAGGCCCAAGCTCAATATGGCAACAAGTGGCACCACATATCCAGCTTGCTGCCTGGTCGGACCAGCACCGCAATCAAGAACTGGTGGTACTCGCCCCAGAACCCTCACTATGGCAGTACACATGCCAGGTAACAAGGGGGGGAACGAGGCTAGGTTACTGTTTGGCAAGTTAGCTCTGGCTGGTTTCAGAAACAGTATGGTCTTGCATTGCTTGGTGTAGGTAGGATTCGCTCAGTGTGCAGTGCTCAGTGTGCAGTGCTGCCCTTTAAGGCCTATAAGGGGAGCACCCTATCTTACAGGAGGAGGGTTCTATTACCTGTGTCGGCTCATGGCAAACATTGCATGCTAGCCTGAGGGTGCTTGGTGGACAAAACATGTCATAACCCTGAAGTAAGCAGAAGCGTGTTCAATGGTTCTCTGCATCATGGCATGCAAGCTTAATGTCTTATGATGGTTCTCTACCCTTGCCTTGCCATTGTTGCAGCAAGCGCAGCCGGCGCCCGGGCTCCCAGCTGGATGGTCGCTCAAACCCCAACAGCCCTGCCTCAGGCACGATGGGCGAGCCCTCGCCGCTTCTTGCCTCCTCCCGTCTACGTGGTGAGGAGCACTACGAGAGCATGAGTCCTCAACACCAGCTGCCGCCAGCCGCACTTCAGGTTCTAGGGTTGCAGGGAGGCTCAGAACAGCTACAACAGGCTGCAGCAGCTGCACAACACAATCTGTTGGGTGCCAGTGGTGTCGTACCTGATAGCCGTGCTTATGCACTTGCCATCGCTTTGCAAGCCGCAGCTGGGTCTTCTGCTGGAATGGATAGTGGTTGCACAACACATGGGGCAGGCTCACAGACATCCGATGAAGGGCCCCGAGGCCAAGGTGCTGGGAGCAGTCGGGGTCAAGATGAGGTTTTCCGAGGTCGTGCCGGCACCCCTCTGTCTCATGCTTCCGGTTCTGATGCAGCAGGAGGTTATTCCTCCAGCCCTGGCGACCCTATGCGGCGTGAGGTGCAGCAGTCTAGATTGAGGCATGCCGGGCGCAGCAGGGAAGCTTGGGACAGCAATGGTGCAGTCCAGGGGGGAAGGAAGCAGACGCAGCCGATCCAGTCTCAGCCAGATGGTTTGCCAGGGGCAACTTCAGCTGCTGGGACAGGGGATGCACTGATGGCAGCATGCCAAGAGTACATACGGGTTCGGCAGCAGGAGGGGGTGCGAGTTCCTGGGGTGAGGGAGGAGCCTGAAGCAGTTGTGAGTGAGGAGGAGGAGGAGGGGCAGGAGGGTGTTATGGCAGCAGTAGAACTAAGGGGGACGCCTCAAGGCACAGTCACGCCAGAGGGGAAGAAGGGCAGAGCAGAGGTAGGACGAGGACCGAGCAGCAGTGCTGCATTTGAGAATAGGGAGGTTGCTTTAGGGCATCATCTGTTGGGTCGCATGTTGGCAGCTGGCCAGCAGCCTGGTCCCACGGGGGCTATTGGTGCCCTTGATGCGGATGCAGCTGCTTCTGTAAAGTTGGGGTTGTTAGCAGCAGCGGCAGGAGGCAACCCTGTGCTTGCTGCTGGCCTGCCTGGCATGGGTAGCATCTTTGAGCAGATGAACCCCTTCCAGCAGCACTTGTTGGCAATATGGCAGCAGCAGCAGATGGCAGCAGGGACCGTCGGGATGGCAGGAAGGGCGGGCAATGGCGCTGGTCCACAGGGCCCAGCTACTCCGACCAGCCCATTTGCAGGCATGCCACCCCTGCCTATGTGAGCCTTTGACAATTGGAGAATAGTAAGCTGGCATAGGTACATTCCTGAGGTGAAGATGCGACTGCTGGGTTTAGAGTGGGTTCCACCATGGTACTGCTTAACTAACCCTTGCTTTGCAGAAGGGTGTTTGTGTTTCAAGGCATCGGGGACTATCGTGAGAGTTTGATTGCAGTGACCTGAGTCAGTGCTATGGAATGTTTCTCTTCTGCTCTGTGGAAAGCACTGTCTGGGGATCTTTTTGTGGGCTATTCTGACTTCTCAAATGTTCTTCTACTAATGGGCTGTTATCCTTGCTACCAGTTTTCTCCCAGTGACTTGTCAAGTACTTTACTACGATGTCAGGTCATGCTTCAGCCAGTCCTCTGTCACCATAGTGAGAGGTTAAGTCTATCTTGTAGACCCCAAGTTTCCAATGTCATGATGACCAGGCAAAAGACCTTTTCTTCTATGTGTCCTTGTGCACGGGTTTGATGTTCTGCGCACCTGGGCTATGTACACTGATTGATGCAACCAATTGCCATCAGCGCCAGCTTGGCTTGGTGCCAACTGTTTTGTGATGTTCGTTTTCTTGCTGGGGGTCTCATGTGACAGGAGATTAGATCACGAGCAATAGGGGCATTGCAGCCACTGTGGCAATGGAATGTTGTGCAAGAGCATCTGATGGTGTTGTGCATGCAACTGCCTGCTACACCAGTTATGCCACCAGGCTCTAGCCCATTGTATGGTATGATGTTAGGGCCTGCATCATACCATCAAGCTCGCATAGATCATGACCTCAACAGGCCAGCACTTGAGTATTTTATGACAAAGTGTACTTCAGTATTTTAAGCGTGTGCAGCAGCCAGATACAGGCTGCATTTTGGGTGAGGTTCAGGAGTTAGAAGTATGGTGCGGCCCAGCATGTGCAGCGCGCCATGGAGTGTGGGTGATCCGGACTGTAGTAGGAGCAGGCCATGATTGTGTTGTATGGCGAGCATGTGTGGTAAGGAAGTGTGAGATGACTCCAAGTAGTAGGTGCCATTACGCTGTGCTGATTTTTCAGGTGACCATTCAGGTCTGTAGTCTGATGAGGCACTGGTTAAGTTTCCTAGCTGGGTACGTGCTGGGGTATATATCCTGTTTGGTAGTGGTCTGGAATCCATTTTCTTTGGATCCCTAATTTAGCACTCAGCCCTTTTGCGGTTGCTAAACTAGAAGTGTTTGTTCATTGTTTGTCTCAGTACATCACTCTGGTCGTTACTGCACGACTGTGATTGGCGGACTAGTAAAGTATGCAGCTGGAAACCTTCAAATTGCAGTGGCGTTTCAGTGTTAACTTTGCTGTGCTTTTGTGCTGCCTTTGGAGTGTGACCGATGTTTCTTTGGCGTATGCCCCCGCCAGGTCGCTGTTAGGTCGTGGCCCAGTCTGTTCCCGGGTCTGGTCATTTCGGCCTAGCTGCCGCCTTGTGTGCAGCCCCACTATCTTTAATATTTGTCTGTTAGGCATCTTGGATACTTGCTAAGCTGCCCGATGTCAGTGCAAGCCGTAAATTATGCCGGTGTTCCTATCTTACAAACCATCAAATCGACCTTCTCTTTGAGTTGCATTCATCGATATTGCAGTAAGCAATTTGGACTTAGTCTCTCCGTATTTGCTCGTGGGATGAACTCAATGACTCGCAACCCAGCCGAGACTGGAGCGGGGCATGGTCCTCACTTCGACAGGCTCCGGTACCTAACTGTGAAGCCTTACGCGTACATACCGACGCTAAATATGAGGGATTCCCTATATTTATGGCACATGAATATCATTTGCTGCACACCTGCGGAACTCTCATACTCCAGGGCCCGACTGTGGGTTGCCCCGGCCATCCATAAACGGCGATCAGATCGAACACTCACCGAAACCTACTCTACGGGACGGGGGCAGTGAACTGTCTTGCTAGAGGTCGGACTAGATATTCCTATCGGGCAACGTATGTAAACACAGCCATGCAGCAATCCTGGTATCCTGTTTTCATTTGACAAAAGGGCCCGGATGGTGACCACAACATCCCCAGGTTTGAAAGGTTGCGACAAAATCCGCAATAGTTCAAGGATTAGTCACTGCTTTACCATTTTCTCTTCGACTAGGTATACTGCTGCTTAGTTACCAGCTTGCCCTCCCATCACTTCATTCTCTTACCTTAGTTTGCCCGCATCGCGAAATGAAGCCCTAGCCTGAGTGTTTTACTCCTCACTCATTGCCGCCCCAGCAGAGTAATAGACGGTCACAGCATTGAGCGAGACTCGAGTCTACTACATACTACATCGACCTTCACCCCGTCAGTCTAATGGTGCTGCTCACTCATCAACGGAGTACTCAACACACCACACTAACAAACCCGGTTGGAGTCACTGCTTGGGTGCTGCACGGCCCAGAGGGCAGTGCAGTGGTCTCTCTTAACTCATCAATGGAGTAGTGCCAAGGCACTACTTACATGTTGAGACCACTGCCGCCGCAGCCGGCCTTGGCTAGTGCATATTAGTTTGAACGCTAACAAACAGCAGTTCCCGCCTGGAGTCAAAACCTGCATTATGCTTAGCGCCATGGCACAGCAAGCAGCTTTATTTGCTCTACGATACTCTAGTCACTTACACTATGCTGCACGGGTCAGTAAACGTAGGTAGTTAACGACTAGATGAGGCGAGACCTCAACAACATGCGTCAACAGCACTTCACTTTCATTTTTAGCTTTCGTCCCAATAACATATCATCATTCACCATTCATGTTAGATATACAAACATATTAGTTTGAAAGTGAACCCCTGTGCTACCTGAAGAACTCTAGTGCTGCCTTCACCGGACACCACGCTTCCAGTCTCATTCCCCGCTACTATTTCGTATACTCTTGCATCGCCACACATGCAGAGTGAATGCCCTACCTCCAACCTACCTCATCACCACTGAAAGCAGGAATTGTCTGGCTCTGACATTCTCCATTGAAACCCAACATCAGTGATTAAACACAGTGGCTAGCTGCAGCTGCTACCACGCATAGAGTCTCCGGGACCGGTCTTTGCACAGTAGTAGCAGGCAATTACAAGGGCTAGACCCCCATCTACACGCAATGAACCTTGCATATGATGCCGTACCACCCACAGCCAGCTGCTCCTTAACAAGCCACTGCCCCAAAGCTACAGAAGCAGAACGGCTGCAGGGTCACATGCACTTGCTGCTTGTGCTGCTTAGTCGAATAGGGAGAAGCCCATGTCCTGCAGAGCAGAAAACAAACAATCAGCACAAGTTAGTAACATTCCCAGGACGCCTGTTGTTGTGTGTTAGTAGCCCCGACAACCTATACTTGGGTACCCTGGACCCAAAATACCAAAAGTATAACATGCAAAGGCAGGGTGAATCCTCACTCTTTGCAGTATGGGAACATAAACATGTACAGAATGTCTGACCTGCTTGTACAAATAGCCTGAATTCTCCTTGGACGATAAAATACTTTGCCCATACAGCCATATTGCACAATATCTGCATGGGATGCAGCCATTCTGTGCAACCATGTGCTAAGCGAATCTCATGCAGCCTTCAAAGGGCACCTTCTCCTGCCAACAGCCTACTGAATCCAGGCCCTCAAAGTGATCAGCTCCCATTGTTCTCGAAATGGGCAAAATCAATCACTGCTTTTTGCAATCCTTCGATATCTGTCGCAGCACCTACTGCAGTTACATAACACATTTTGGACCTTGAACCATGCAGGTATCACATGGCCATCAGCTCAGGTCTAATGGGACTTCCCTGCTACTAGCCTTCCCTGCTACTGGCTGAGCTAACAATCACTCCAGTGCTGCCTACGTGAGTACCATCGTGCGCGAGAGGTACATATAGACGTGACAAACTCAAACAACTGCTGGGGTTGCTTACACCCAGTCGCGCTCAGGATTTTGACCATGTTTGGCAACTTCTGGTTCGTGATCTGTGTTCTGTGCAGCTGGTGCCCCCTACTGCCATCCAAGGACCAGCTGCTGTTTTGCATCTGGCTTGGCCAAAACAGCCACTGCTGCTGCACATCCCGAGTCTGCAGAAACAACCACTGCTGCTGCCGGTCTCAGCCCTGCGGAGATTGACCACTGCTACTGCGCACCTCAACCATGCTAGTATGGACCCTGCTTGGACACTCTTAAGATATAGCCACTGTGCCTGACTACCCTGAGACTATGGTACCAGTTGACGTGTAAGCTTACCTCATCCTCCTCGGAAGGCTCCTCCTTCTTCTCCTCCTTCTTTGCAGGAGCAGCACCGCCGGCAGCAGCACCACCAGCAGCGGGGGCAGCAGCACCGCCACCACCGGAAGGCACGGACTGAAGCTTCTCGCGGCCAGCAGCGATCAGCTCAGCGAGGTCCTTGCCCTCAAGCTCCTTCAGGAGCCTGTCTACATCACCGGCATCAGCCTCAACGCCGACTGCAAGACGTGAAGCCGTGGTCAGATAGGCAAACAACACACCGCGCATATTTGCTACAGAGCCCAGGCGGCGATGCAATGTCTAACGCTACTTGCCTGAGCTCAGAATCTTGGTAATATCAGCACCACTGGGGCTAGCATTTCCCCCAAGCTGGGCCTACGGGCACATAATTGTTTTATGGTTACGGCCTCGATCTAAGAAAGGGAGAGCAATAGAACAGCCATCAAGAACCGCACCAGCAGGACAGCGGAGATCACACGCATCTTGGCTGTGTGTCCAACTTTAACCGCTAACTTACTGGTAAAAGGAGGGCTTCGACTTCCCCTAGCTTGGCATTAACAAGAAGCACAGCAAGAAACTGGACTAAGGCCGCCGCCTGACCAGAAGCTGAGCAGCCGGTGACATGAACCCCACCTGAGCCTAATACCCCAAGTCCAGGGCTCAGGATGGTGGGGTATAGGCTCAAGATGGTGCTCCGTGGCCTGAGATTTCTGCGCTGAGAGAGATCTTACGAGCATCTGAAGCCGAAACCTGACGGAAGGGCCCATGATGGATGCCCGAACGGATTCAGTTGCCCAGTAATCAGACCATTGCTGCTTTGCAGCGCAAATGAGCCAATTACGTTACTCTGCGTGCTTGCATCCCGCGACTGGTCCACGGAAGGCAGTAGTGCTCTCCATCTGAACGAATTGGAAAGCAAAGGGCCGCATTCAGCTGCAGCAATTGTTGCGACCGTATAAGCAGCCATGCAGACACAAGCTCTTTCAGGAAGCAGACGACATGCTTACCAAAAGCACCGAACAGCAACACGACCGCGCACTACACAGCTGTGCAAACCACCTAAATGCAGGTCTTCCATGAATGGAAACAGCTCTGTGGCATGCCCCACACCCGCCGAGACAGCTCGGACCATTGCAGACATAGCATCGGAGGGTACCCTCTGTACCTTGACTGCCGACCAACAGCCCCTAGGCACTCCAGTGGGCTATGCCCTCGACAAGGAGGGAACACCAATCATGAGCGTGGCAGCAGCGTCCGCTGAAGCGGCAAACTTAAATCGCAGTGGCAGATGCAGTCTTCTAGTGCAGCCTATCAGCTATCCAGCTAGAGGAGTGGCTTCAGTAGCACTACAGGGCTCAGCAGAGGAGGTCGAGGGCAGCAGTCAAGAGGGCATCGTAAACTTCAAGCTCAACGTAGAAAGCTGTGTGTACTATGGCGGCCTGGACCATGTGAGTATCAGTCTCCAATCTGCTGTTTACAAGGAGACATACAACGGCCATTTCTCTCCACACCCGCATCTGCAGTCTCGGGTGCATTCTGCTTTCTCACGATTTACATTAGTAAGGAGTAGGGAATAAGGGAGGCATGTGGCTCCGTGAAGCAGCAGTTGTGTTTCATCAGGAGCTGCATGATATGTGCCAGAGGTGCACTGGCAGACATTGGGAAGCAGTGGGTCACAAGCCAAGAAGTGGGCAGTGCTCAAGCTTAACAAATTGTTGTAGCTTAAGGCAGTGAAGGGCAGTGTCAGGTGGCCAACGCTGAAGCAACCAATGGTTGGGCACGTGCAGAGCAGCCTGTCCAGGATGGCCCAGCATAGGATTCCATCTGGCAGGACGTGGCATCACATGCTGTCACTGGCAGTGATTAATGCACAAGCAGTGTCCTTATTTGCTAACTGTTCAGTCCCTGAAGGAGATTGGGCTGCTTAGGTGGCTTGCTTTCTTGGGTGTCTGTGGCTGTGTGGCCTGAATGCCAGCGTGTGTTTGCACTGAGCCTTGCAGTGTTGAGCCTTGCAGTGTTGAGCATGCCTCAGGTGTCTTGTTCCTCGTAGCCGATGCCATAGCCTGCTCTGCCATCAATTTGTGCACAGTGTGCCATGAGGCAGCGAGCTTCTTTCTTTTGGTTGCTCCTGGTCTCACCTCCCTGCTGCTGCTGTTGCTGCTGCCCAGGCGGTTCATGGTCTGACCATCTCTGGAGAGGAGTATCGCAGCGCAGAGGCAGATATCTTGAGGCACAATGCTACAGAGCTCATCTCTTGTTGGAACAAGTGAGTGGGAAGCTAGCCACGGGCCGGGGTTAGGGGTCAGAACTGAGTTTGCAGCAGGTATCAGCACATTGCTTTGTATCCAGGGAGGCACTGCCCTATCAGTAGGGAGCTGTTGCAGCAGCAGCAGCAGCTTTCAGCATGGCTACTAGGCTGGCAGCGTATAAAAGGTTTGCTGCTGCAATCCCGGCGGGCCTGTCAGCAAAGTGACTTGCATGATCTCTGGCGCTGCAGATTGCTGGCCATCCGGAGCAGACACGGAGCAGTAGAAGGCCCACACCCGGGTACAAGGAGTATATATGCAGCACTGCATTCTATTGGTGTGCAGGTGCACACATCAGTTGCAAAGCAGCGGCTCCTCAGCATAGGCATCAACCAACAATCCATTGGTAAAACAACATGTATTTGCTGTGGTCCTGGTTGAGCTGTGAGGGGCATGAGATGGTCCTGCTAAACACAAAGAGATGATTCAGGGTATGGCAGATAGGGGCAGCTGCAACTGCCTAGCTCAGGGACCAGCTGATGACCAGCAGGGAGGCGTAACAGGCTGGGGCACAGCTTGTGTGCGGGGCTGCCTGGCAAGTGATAGCACACCTGATGTTTAGCCAATGCAAGGGGGCAGATGAGAATATGAAAGTAAATTCAGCTCATGAGCGTAATCAGCCCATGTGACAGGCAGGAGATATCTCCCCAGTCCCCACATGTGTCTTGTGAAGGCGCTGGATGTTGACGCAACTTCCATGTGGCGCCGCTAGTATGATATGGGTGGGGTCCACCAGCATGTCATCATGCCAGTGTTGTCAATGTTGCTGCAGTGATCGTGCTGAGGACATCTACCGGATTGTGAGCAATCACCTGGGGGTGCCACTCATTGAGGTGAGCCAGGGGGGAAGCCAAGCAGACCTTGGAGACAGGTGGTCATGCAAGCTGACAAGATGAAGGGTCCAGTTTGGATCCAGCTATCATGTCTAGAGGCGTGGAGGACTTGGCGCATGCGCCATTGTTATTTGCCCAGCAGTGGTTGCTTCAGCAGCCAAAATCAGCATGGAATGGAAGCCTGTATAAAAATCCAATCTCCATGGGCAAACAGGCTATGAAGTTGTCACTAATGTTTTTTGTTGGTGACATTTCTGCGATCACACGAGTGCTAAAGTACACTACCAAAAGTAGCTTGCTGCAAGCTTAGTGGCGACCATCTTTGACTAGTGCATAGTGTTTTGGGCTGCGGCACATTGCTGTTCATTGCCTGGTAGTGCTGTTTTCCAGGGGTTGGAGTTTTAGCTAGGCCCATGGTTCAAAGGGGTGCTTGGCAACGATGCAGCCTTGGTGAGGGTTTAGGGTATGAGTATGTCCCTAAACCCTTAAACCCAAAACCCCCAAACTAGCAGCCTAGGTGGGGGTGCTAGCGGCTGTTGCTGATGCTTCTGCTTCTTGCCTACCAGGACCGCAGCACTAGATTAGGAAGTGTCAACATGACTTGGGTATCTGAGCTGCTTAATGTCTGATCCCTGCAGATGCAATATGCTGAGCTGCTGTGGCTGGACCGGCTGGGCATGTATGTTCGTACTGAGGTGGTGGGTCGTCAGCCCACAGTGCTGCGCATCCCCTTCTACCGTGCTGTGCTGGATGAGCGGGATGCACGCAGTGTCATCACCATGAGCAGCCAGATGGCCTGGGATGCGGACCGCAAGTACACGCCACCACTGCCTGCAATATTCCAGGACACGGCAGCATCGAACTAGGGGATTGGAGGGGACTGGTGGGGGGGGGGGGGAGGTGTGCGGAGGTACTGAACATAGAAACTGGAGGTGGGGCGGGTAGGGTTTATGTGAGCCGTGGGGCAGGAGATAGATGGAGGTGCAGAAGACTATGACTGAGAGGAGTATGCGGGTGCCAGTTGAGCAGTAGTGGTTCCAGCTCGAGGGCACCGTGAGTTCTGGGTTTTAAGGAGAGTGTTGGTACTACAAGCTCCAGCAACTGGTTTACTATGTGTGCATTTGTCAAGAGAGCAGAGCGGAGTATGGTGAAGATTATCGATTGCATGGTTGACTGTAGCAGCTGCAGATTATGGCAGTTTGGGACCATGGGATCCGGTGGCTAATTAATCTACATAGCGCCAGGTGCAACCGCAAGAGAAGCGGTCAGCAGGTGGGCGGTAAGCTCTCGGCTCATCAACGGCTATAGTATATATCACTGGCTGGCACTAGATGGATTTTTGGACTTTAGCTGAATATGACTGGTAAATGTCCTGTCCATAGACTTGACCAAACCCAGGACTACTAGTGACACGCACCACGGTTCCCCAGTCTGTGACTCGTAAGTACGCCAAGGCCGGCACTACACCAACTCACTGGGGGTCTCGGGCGACTCTGGCGCGGGAACTGAGTGAACAGTCCACCAGCAACCTAGAGTGTATTAACAGCTTATGGAAAATCAGAGTTGGTTTAAAAGTTGAGCCTTGTAATCAGAGCGGTTGGACACGGAGCAGCAGGGCGGGCGGGAGTCGGACCCGGAGCTGAGGAGTGGGGCGGTACCAGTCCTGTGATGCTCGGCATCCGATCAGTCCACATGCTGCCGGCCAAGTCTCAGTGAAAAAAAGGAATTTATGATGTGGCAACCGACGGAGGGCTGAGTGCCATAGGTTGGACCGACCAATGGCTACACACTCATCGCGTGGATCCCCGAGTCCGAAAGACAACTGACCCATACTGAAGAGGCGCCAAATGTTAAAACGATCACGACCAAAAAGAGTTTCAATTGATCATGCAAAGCCCAGTGATAGCAGCGTATTGTGCTGCTGCTAAAATCACGCTCACATGATCAAATATGTAATGAATATGTATGAATTCCGTACTGCCGCGACTGCAGCACCAGCCGCTCGCTCACTTCCTGGACACCCTGCTTGACGTACCACCAACAGATGTACCATCCCATAATTACGAAGCAGTGACAGACTGTTTCCAAGGTTCATGCAATGCTTGGGGGGGAAGACCTCCCCGGAGTGCTTGGTTCTAAGTAGGTCACCACACGCAGTACAGACAGCATCAGCCTGAATTTGTTCAAACACATGCATGTATGTGGTGCATCCATCCATACACAGCAGAACACCTGCATGATACCTGAAAAGAAGCAGCTCCTATGCAGACACGGGCTGCATCCAGCTGGTGATGACCCAGACATGTCCATCAGGTCAAACAAGACCAGATGGCTGCTAGGTCAACACCATGGCGCTCTATATGTATATCTGCCTGGCCCTCTCTATCAACATGATTGCACACGCAGTCACGCATCCAGATATATTCAGCAGTGATGTGTCACCACAGTGAAAGCAACACGGCGCTAAACCCATATAGTCACATTCCACACTCTGGGCAGCCAATCCGCTGGGTCACCAATAGAACCAGATTGAGCTTTTGGGCAGAATTATATCGGAGAAGAAGCAAAGGATGCAAATAGTGCTACTGACTACCAAGGACATACCAGGGGATCTAGTGAACACATTGGGATGCATCATACGAAAGCAGAGCTTGCAGCGTGTGATGAGTGCTGCGCAGTCCGATGGTCTATCTCAACATCAAAAAAAAGCAGAGCTCCTGTGCAGGTAATACCAACAGAAGATCCTGCAATAATGATTATTGTTTTCCTTCATGCCTCTGCCAGTTGCATCCCAACCACATCATACCAGATTGGACATAGAAAAGTGCAGCATTGTTCACCCCTGCTGCTGCCTGAGCACAATACCCTGATGCACATACTGAGGGTATGTCTGACAAGGCTTGAGCTCCAGACGCTTAGCTAAAAACACACAGTACTAACCATCCTGCAGAGTTGTATTGCATGGAGGCTTGGGATCCCAGTATGCTTGCAGCCCTAGAATTCCTAGAGCGCAAATTGCCCTACAGATGCACAAGCAGGTGGCCCCTGGAAAATAACATAATGCTCCAGAAATGTTAAATATCCCTTGGATGCTGCGAGGTATGCAGCCCCTGCCACAGTGTCATGTCTGCCATCACCTGCAAGATTAAGTCTGCTGCACTGCAAGCGCCAAAGAAAACCGGAGCTGGTAACGCAGCTGCAGGAAACATCCTGCTACTGCTTCACTGCCACTTCATTGAAAGAAGTCATCTGCAATCTTTCCACGCAGAAGAAAGGTCATGCTACGGCATGTTTTAGAAAAGGTGCACACATGTGCTGTGGCCTACGCCCAACTCAGCTGGTGTCAACTGGTTGTACCATGCCCGTCACCTTGGGCACAGCTCCTGCCCACACAGCTGCTGCTGCTACTGAGAGGGCGCCGTCCACATTCACCCCCACCACCTGCCCTTCCTGCTCGTCACCATCACCCTCACCCACAGCAACTGCTGACACATGGCAGCAGGGCTTCTTCCCTTCGCCACCACCAGGAGCAGCAGCCTTCTGTGTGGCTCCCCAGCTGTTGCTGCTGTTGTTGTTGTCGCCGTCATGAGCTACCGTAGCGCTGTCATGTGCCCAGCGTGCATAGTTGCCAATCTTCTCCATCACATTTGCAGTGTTGACAGAGGCCTTGAGCTCACTGGGGGCCCGCATGGGCAGCATGAGCTCACCATCCTGACTCTCCCGGGTGTGCACTCTTAGTCGCCTGGTCTGGGGGTCCCGCACCACGTGACAGTCACCATGAACAAAACCCTCCAGGCTGTGGGTGTACTCTGAAGCAACACATAAAAGCAGCAGCAACGAGACATATTGCACGGTCAGCATCAATTATGATGACCAGGATGTTTTCCCATGAAAGGACGAGTCCTCATGGTTCTATATGTTTACATTGATATTGAACAAGCATGCTTTGTCCAGGAATGACAGGCGCTGGCAAAGGTACAAAGAGCATATACCAACATGGTTAAAGGCATAGAAAGGTTGAAGACAAAGCTAGCGAGCGTGTGTGTCAATGGAGGACACTGATGGACATCATGGCCCTCCCAACTCACACAGTAATCGATCAGCAATTTAGACATGCTCCTTTGAGTTCAAGAAAACCCGGTGGCATTTGGTGCCTACCTCAGAACACCTTTACGGAAGCATATGTACCTCCGCTTCGTGGTTTTTTATTCCTGCAGTGTCTCATACAGCCCCTTTACTCAAATGCTGCAGGATGCATCAGACCTGAGATGATGGCCATGAGCTGCTTATACAGCGTGAAAGGTCCACCAGGCCGGCAGGCTTACTACCAATAATTCTATGGAAGGTTTAGGAAACAAAACCCAAAAGCCCAAGCTTGCAACACCTTGCCACGACCATTCAATCAACCTGCACATGTTCCCAGCTGACTGACCCGTGTTTCCGCTGACAGGTCCCACCAGCTTGCGCATGATGCCATCTCTGAGGTCATATATACATCCCACCAGGTGCAACTCCTGACCCTCAGCCCAGGCACTGGCCACTATGGGGCTGGTGGCAACATGAAACACCTGACGCATCACATTCAACTCACATAACCTGCACGGGAAGTGGGGAGAGAGGAGAAGGGGACGGATAACAGAAGAGCACTGCATAGGTGGGAGAGAAGTGATAGTACTTGCTTGAGCAACTAGTAATACCACCATTTGAAAAGGGTGGGGGAGGGGACAAAGAACAGGACGGCAGTGCATGGGTCAGCCAGAAGTGGCAGTGCGTGCTTGAGGATTACCACCTGCTGACATTGGCAGAGGGTTGCGCTTGTTCTCTTACGGTTTAGCTTCTGCTGGGCGATGGACAAGGGAGCTGACAGACTTCCATCCAGGGTCATGCTGCTTAGGCTGCCCATACAACCCCCCCCCCCTAATGGACATGGCTCATACCACCTCCATTGGAAGATTGAGAGATGAATCCAAATGCATTAAGCAGAAAAAGGCCAGGCAATGCAGCAGTAAAGGCAGGGACAAGCGTGTCACTACAACTATCCTTCTTCGGCGGGCACCAGAGAAGTGGCGGAAGAAGGCCCGGCAGTCGCCATAGGAGCTGGCCAGCACCACCAAGGTGATTGACTGACGATGGAGTGTGTGACAGCGGGTGGAAGGTGTGGGTGTAGGGGTCACATATACAGGAAGAGGATGGCTGACGTTATCTAGATGCTGTCTCAGTATTCATTGTAAATTGCCCCTACCTAGGCCTTCTTTCCCTGCTGTTTTGGAATAGCACCTTTCCTCTATGTCGTTTGTGCCCCATGCACACTACTCCCCTTCACCCCCTGAGCTGGAGTCTTCCACCACCAGCTCCTGCTCTGCCCTTCCCTGACCACCCTCAGCTGGCAGCTCATGATCCTAACCTCCACCATGCCTACTCCACACTCCCTATCTACTGCACCCATGTGCATCTCTCACGCTAGCAATGATGCACAGTGTCTTCTTCTGGCGTTGCCTCAGTCCACTTACGCCCTTCCCATTGTCACCCCCTTCCCTCCTCTTCCCACTGCCGGCCCCCCTCGCTCCCTGTCCTCCCTGTCCCTCCCTTTCCACTGCCAGCCTCCTCCCAGCTCCCTCCTCCCCTTCCCATTGCCGGCGCCCTCCCCCCTCCCTCCCTCTCCAGTGCCCCCTCCCTGCCCCCCCCCCCCCCGGGCCCCCTCCCTGACCTCCTGAGCTGGCAGTCCGCATCCACTGTGAGCAGTTCATGTTCATGCTGGTCCCTGCACTCCCTGATGTCACTGATCCAACAGTTCACAATGCTGCTGGTGGCATGCGGCATGGTCAGCGCTGCCTTGACAGCACCACAGTTGTAATGACCACACACAATGATGGTGCTCACCTCAACACAACACGGACAGCAGCAGCAGCAGTAACAGCAATCAGTCAAGCAGTCAGTCAAGCAGTCAGTCAAGACCACAAATCCTCACCCTTCTGCAGTTGACCAACAAGGTGGCAAGGTGATCAGCATGAAAGTCAGGAAAAGATAAACATCTACCCTATAAGGATAGAGCCTAACACATCCTTGGCTTATCGTAGCAGTGTGTGCGATGAGTTATAAGCAACATAATGCTTGGTCTTGGTAGGGCTCAAGTAGCTTGCTGTGCTGCATTAGCATGGCCTTACAGCCCGCCATATGACCCTCCTCTAAACCATACGATTACGGGCGGCCTTTGTCTCAGTACTCCTAGGCCTGAGCTGCTGTTCCCTCCCGCTGTTTCACCTTGAGGCTCTTGACCGCATACTCCAGGCAGGCCATCAGGTTCATGTCTGTGTGCATGGCTTGGTTGCCCACATTGCGCTGGACAAAGACCTCACCAGCCTGCAGACCAAGGATCTGGTTGGCCTGCAGGAGACAACCACCACCACCACAGGAGCAGCAGCAGCAGCACCAGGGATCTCAGTGCAACCTAGTAACAGTGAAGCCATGGTAGCGGTCTGATGCTGCCCTGCCTGGTTTGTAGCAAGTTGCGCATTCGATATGGCGAACAGGTTTACTTGGAGCATATGTAATGTTAGTCACATCGCAAACTAGTTGCAGTTAGTGCAGTTGCTGTGCAGCCCAAGTTTGCCCTTGGCAAGCATACTTAGCAGGCCACATACTAGCCTTGAAAGTAGTCAGGTATGTTTAGGCTTGCGCAGAAGGCTGTGGTTGAGAGACGCTCTTTCTGAAGTATAGCAGATGATCTGCATCGGGCATGCTGCTTCAAGCATGAAGTGGCAGTGACGCACAGAAAAGAATGAGTGCCTTGGTTTGGTGAATCGCTAAACCACCACCGGGTTCTGACAACATCAGCACCATGGTACCAACAACTGAAAGCATTGGGGTGTATGCTTGCTAACGAGGTCATGACTACAGAGGGGCCTGGCTGCATTGCCAGGCAGAAAAAAGCAGACAATGCCAGCAGACCACCATAGAGTCCCATTCTATGCATTATGAGTGCACTTCAGTCCGAATGAGAAATTTAAGCCTTGTGAGTGGTTGAGAATGCTGCTGGTGTAGAAACAACTACTGCAAGTACTCAACCAATCAATCAAAACGCAAGACCAGCTATTGCAAGTACTAGTGATTGACTTCGGTCATGCCCACTCATGATCAGCTTGCAACCTCTCAATGTATTCTCTGACGTCAAATCTGCTATAGCGCAATCACCACAATCCGCGTGTTGCACGACTGCAGCAGAACACCTGATGATGCCGCAATGTCTGGAAGTAGCAAACTGCTGCTAATAGCCACTGCAGATAAAAATGCTTGCATTGACACTCACTGGTACGCGTGAGTCGGAGCAGCCAATCCACAAATACTCTGGAGTTTGAACATCACAGAGTCTCTTGAAGAAGCTGGGGTCGTTAGCCCGCTTCCTTGCGGCCCATGCCCTGTTGCACCAGTAGCTCTGCTTGATCAGACAAGGCTGGAACTCTTAAAGGCGTATAGTGCAGACTAAGCCAATTGAGGCTTGCTGAGCGCTGGCAATGCCTGAGAACATGCGTTGCAAAGCAGGCTCGGCACCAGTAGGAGGAAAGTGCCCTCCCCTAACGCAAACCTAACTTTCAATTACCCGCAGTTGACCGCACGGAATCTTCAATTGAATGGCTGTCAACGCAACTTGCTGTTATCATATTTTGAGATTAGGCTAAGTCCACTGCAGAGTACTGCTCAAAGGCGTTTCTTACAGCAAGCCTGCGCCTGCCCATGTACACTTGCCTGTTTTGTGACAAAAGCCTGTCCAAATCGTTGCGGCGAGGCAGGAACTGGCCACAGGCAGCCATCATGGATTTTGTGGTTGTCAAGAAGCTGTCTTCGCTCGAAAATTCCGGTCGAGTCTGCTCTTGGGTCCGATACAGACCGGAAGTGCCTTGAGCCTTGCGGGTGGGCTTTTTGGGCCTTGACTGCCAGAATGTGATTGCAAACCATAGTACTACTGCCCACAGAAAGCCAGACAAAAAGGGCCAAATGCCCAGCGCATCCTCCATGTGTATTAAACTGGAGCAACTTGACAAGGAGCTGAAGTTCGCAGATGCTTATCACTCAAATGTTCTTATCGTCCGTTCGTTGCTCCCAGTCAGTGACTTATCTTTCTTTTGCTTCGGCCAGTAGCAGAGCAGCCACGGCCGATGTTGCGTCGGTTGCGCCTTCGAAAGACTCGGTCACGTGCTGTGACGTCAATGATGGTGCGCCCTGGGTTCTAGGCACCTGGTGACAACTGTACATCCCAGTCAGCACTGCTGGTGAAGGTCTCCTACCGATGGCTCGGAGCTGCCTCGGATCCATACATCAACTCAGAGATCGCCAATTGCAGGATCCCAAGGTGATTACTACGGATGCTGCCCTGCTCCGCCAGCCGTCTCGGAGTTTGCATGCTTCTGCTGACGTCCCTCTGAGTGATTAACTGTCCAAGACCTTGCTACCGCCCAGTCCTCGATATGTATGCTTGTGTGGGCCTGAACGTAACTGTACTGCTTTGAAAAGTTCTGGCTCGGCAGCACGCAGCTCTGATAGGGACGATGCTGGCGCGTTATGGGGGAGGAGCCAGCAATCTGGCTGTGGGATTGCACAGATTCGCCAGAGCTCTGCTGTTAGATGCACCAGAGTTATCCCTCACATCTAGCCGCCAGGTGCACACAGCAGCCGATGTAGACTCCAAGCCTCTAAACCTGTGCAACGCCATAAATGAAGCCCTTCACATAGCAATGGACAGCAACGACCGGTAGGACTGCCTGAAGGGATCTAGCAGAGCTCTGTTAGCCATGCACTGCAACACAGCTGAGCCGGGCAGCTTTGCTCTGCAACAGCTTTGGCTGTTTGTGTACAATGTCTGAAAGGGCTCCGACTGAGCTTCAAACCAAGTTGGCCGGGTTCTGCCGGAACAAGGCTCTGACAAGCAGAACGAACATGTTGGAGACGCTTCTCTGAGACTGGTACTTGCTTGCCGAGTTTCTTATTCCTCAGGTCAACAGCCTGCCGGAGGGCTATTTATCCCGGCTGATAGTAAGCAGGGCGGAAGGGCCCGGCATGTCCTCATAGCGCTTACATGCTTACAGCAATGCCAGCATCCAGCTTGTGTTTCTCTGTTCAGCTAGAGCCTTGAAATCACCTGCAGTTGTTGCAAGCATGGAATGGTGGATTGATCGTCATGCAAGTAACTGTTTTGTCATATTTGCTGTCCTTCCCTGTGCTCTAGGTGCTTAGTCTTTGGAGAGGATGTGGCATTCGGTGGTGTGTTCAGAACAACCGTTGGGCTTCTGGAGCGCTACGGCCGTGACCGGGTCTTCAACACCCCCCTCTGTGAACAGGTGAGGGAAGGAAAGGTGCTGCTGCAAGAGTTTGTTGTTAAGCATAAACTAGTGCATGAAACAGTTGCAGGATTGGTTCTTGCACGGTTGAATATCGAGTTAAAGCTTCTGCTGTATAACAATAGAACTATGATCTTGGCTCGGGCAGCAACCTGTGAATGGCTTTGGGCGCTGCAGGAAGATAAGAGTCATTACTGTGGAGAAATGTAAGGGCATGCATGGGAGTATGCATTCAGATGCAGGCCTGACACGGGCTGCTCTGCTGCTGCACTGTCTTCTTGCAGGGCATTGTGGGGTTTGGCATTGGTGCTTCCTCACAAGGTTTTACAGCTGTAGCAGAAATCCAGTTTGCAGACTACATCTACCCTGCTTTTGATCAACTGGTAAATGAAGCAGCAAAGTTCCGCTACCGGAGTGGTGGATCTTTTGACTGTGGAGGGTTGACCGTCAGGACCCCTTGTGGTGAGCGACTCAAAGCAATGTAGCATGTAGCATGGCATTGTTATGCACTGCTAATGACTCAGAGGGTGGCGTTTGCCCCTCATTGTTGACAGCAGCGACAAGTGGGGTGGTCTGGCCTGCTGCACTCTTTAGCTTTTGCTGTGCCTCTGGGTGGTCATTACGCCTGCGCTTGGAAACCCCTTGCAGGAATGTCCCTGCAATCTCATGTGTTTATAAGCATACACATGAAGCCACGGTGTTGCTGCTGTCAAGGCTTTTACCATCCCCACTCCATCTCTACTGCTTGAGCAACTGTCACTAGAGCTCCACTCCGACCAGCCAGAAGTAGCAAGGACAGTGACAACTACAATAACAATCAGATGGTCGCAATGTGCTCTGCTGCCGATTCTGGCAAGAGGCTATGCCCTAAACCCCAAGTCCATGTTGTGCTGGTGTTCAGGTGCGGTAGGTCATGGTGGCCACTACCACAGCCAGAGCCCGGAGGCATTCTTCACTGCAGTGCCAGGACTCAAGGTGAGATAACCAGGATCAGCACTAGGAGGGGGAACAGCAGCTACCCCTGCATAACCAGGGTTAAACAGCCTCATTCTCCTACTGTCATTGCTCCTGGGGCGTCACCTGTCCAACAGGTGTTGTGTTGTTGGAGGGTTGCCTAAGGGGCAGCTCATACGATCTGCATTATTCTTCTGGTTGTATGGGTGGTCTGTTTATGATGGTATGCCTGCGTTTGTTTGGGTTTAGCCTGCTTGTTCCATGCCCTTGAGCGTCACCAAGACTGATCGATGGGCTGGTGTCCCCCGTCTGCTGGTTTTATGTGGCTTCTGCCTGGTAGTTTGTATGGAACCGTAGACCATACTAATTCAGGGAAAGGGGCACTTCTAGAAAGGTGAATGCCATCTGACATAAAGCATAAGACACAGAATGTGTGCTAGCTACCGGTAGTTGGCTTTACATACACACTCTGCTGGACTTGTGTTCTTGCCGGTAATCTGGTGATTGACATTCCTTCATGCCAGGATCCATTTCTCCAGTTGTAACACACCTGACAACGAGGTCCTAAGTCCCCCTGTGTCCCCCCTGCCCCCCCAGGTTGTGATGCCCAGTACTCCTGCAGAGGCCAAGGGGTTGCTGCTGGCTTCAATCAGGGAGCCAGACCCAGTCATATTCTTTGAACCTAAGATGCTGTGAGTACCCCGTATTTTTTGTGTGGCTGACGTAGCAAGGATCTCATCCATTGCAAAACAAATGATTTCCTACCATACCAGAGTCTGTATATCCCCGCCCCTTGGGAGCCAGATGTACTGCTGTACCATTTCGTGCATTGTGTGTTGGTTGGCATGTATGCATATGTTGCCTCGTGCTTACATGCATCAATCATACCATTTAGGCTCAGATTAGGTTGGTCTTTGCTGCTATCACTGCATCTTCTGGTGTTCTGATGCATCACATTGCTACAGCAGTTATGCTGCTGCTGCTGCTCCTGATGTTGCTGCCCCTGCTGCTGCTGTTGTCCCAGGTACCGCACCTCAGTTGAAGAAGTTCCTGTGGCTGATTACACCATCCCCTTAGGCCAGGCGCGTGTGATGAGGGCGGGGCAGCAGGTCACACTGGTGGCATGGGGGGCGCAGGTGAGACAAGGGGGGACAAAGGGGCAGCAGGTCACACTGGTGGCATGGGGGGCGCAGGTGAGACAAGGGGGGACAAGGGGGCAGCAGGTCACACTGGTGGCATGGGGGGCGCAGGTGAGACAAGGGGGGACAAAGGGGCAGCAGGTCACACTGGTGGCATGGGGGGCGCAGGTGAGACAAGGGGGGACAAGGGGGCAGCAGGTCACACTGGTGGCATGGGGGGCGCAGGTGAGACAAGGGGGAAACAAAGGGGCAGCAGGTCACACTGGTGGCATGGGGGGCGCAGGTGAGACAAGGGGGGACAAGGGGGCAGCAGGTCACACTGGTGGCATGGGGGGCGCAGGTGAGACAAGGGGGAAACAAAGGGGCAGCAGGTCACACTGGTGGCATGGGGGGCGCAGGTGAGACAAGGGGGGACAAGGGGGCAGCAGGTCACACTGGTGGCATGGGGGGCGCAGGTGAGACAAGGGGGAAACAAAGGGGCAGCAGGTCACACTGGTGGCATGGGGGGCGCAGGTGAGACAAGGGGGGACAAGGGGGCAGCAGGTCACACTGGTGGCATGGGGGGCGCAGGTGAGACAAGGGGGGGACAAAGGGGCAGCAGGTCACACTGGTGGCATGGGGGGCGCAGGTGAGACAAGGGGGGGACAAGGGGGCAGCAGGTCACACTGGTGGCATGGGGGGCGCAGGTGAGACAAGGGGGAAACAAAGGGGCAGCAGGTCACACTGGTGGCATGGGGGGCGCAGGTGAGACAAGGGGGGGACAAAGGGGCAGCAGGTCACACTGGTGGCATGGGGGGCGCAGGTGAGACAAGGGGGGACAAGGGGGCAGCAGGTCACACTGGTGGCATGGGGGGCGCAGGTGAGACAAGGGGGGACAAGGGGGCAGCAGGTCACACTGGTGGCATGGGGGGCGCAGGTGAGACAAGGGGGAAACAAAGGGGCAGCAGGTCACACTGGTGGCATGGGGGGCGCAGGTGAGACAAGGGGGGGACAAAGGGGCAGCAGGTCACACTGGTGGCATGGGGGGCGCAGGTGAGACAAGGGGGAAACAAAGGGGCAGCAGGTCACACTGGTGGCATGGGGGGCGCAGGTGAGACAAGGGGGGACAAGGGGGACGGAAGAGGGGAAGGCCGGGAGGGTCTGTGCTTGGTCCTTGTTGCTCAATCCTTGTTGCCCGCTTCTACCTTTGGGTAGTCGACACTTTACTTGTAGGTCAGGGATTTAGGGCTGTCTGCTCAGGCGCTGTGTCTGCTAAGGTGATTAGATCCACAAGGAGGCAGGGTATGGCGATTATCTACAACATGCAGCATTGGTTCTGCGTGGTGGTGTCAGTTGCAGAGTAGGGCCCTGCAGTTGGACCAGATGTGCTGATCCCAGGCAGTGTAAAGGGTGAGTGGCAGGGGGCAGTGCTGGTGTCACTCTACCCTGCTTTGATTACCTGTATCCGACCTCCGGGGCATATGGTGTCCTGCACCAGGAAGCCTTACCATGCATGGGTTGGTAGTATACCTATAGATGTACCATGTGCCAGACAGCCCCATGGAGCTTATGGACACCAGTAGTAGCCTGCCCTAGAGTGCCAGAGTGGGGCATGGAAAGAGCATGTGCCATTTTTTACATTTGCGTGTTAATAAACCAGCGGCGCTGGATGAGCTCCTTGAGGGGCAATGGCACACTTCTGCACTGCATATTGCAGCTAACATCCCCCAAATAGTGAAGAGGTCCTATCAGCTGATCATTCCCAGCAGCGAGCCATTGCAGAAGAGGGGCTTGGAGGAGGCAGCTCCATAGGACATGTTGCAGACCTGCGCTACTGTCTGTACCACCAGCCTGCATTCAAATTTTTCCAACAAAACCTGCTGCTTCAAGTTGCAACAGCAATTGGCATGCGCTGCTACCCTCCTTCAAGTGCTCTTCTGTTTCAAGGGGCAAGTGACTGCGTTCACTACTTCGCTGTGCTGTTTATGCTCTGCTCTTCTGTGCTCCGTGTATGAGTCATGCCATTGCCTAAAAGTTTGCCCGACTGTAGTAAAGGGCCCAATATCTCACAAGCTGCTCTATTTTGCTGTATGTCAGCTGCAGACACAAGTCAATGATGATCTGCTTGTTCTTACACTATGTGTTGTGTCCCTGCAGGCCCATGTAGCAGCAAAAGCAGCAGAAATAGTTGCAGATCACTCAGGCATCAGCTGTGAAGTCCTGGACCTCAGAACCCTCATGCCCTGGGACCTGGCTGCAGTCTCAAACAGTGTGAAGAAAACTGGGCGGCTTATAGTGACCCATGAAGCGCCACATACTGGGGGCTTTGGAGCAGAGATTGTAGCAGCCATAGCTGAGAGGAATGGGACGTTTCTGCGGCTGGAGGCTCCCCCTCTGAGGGTGTGTGGTCTGGACACGCCCTTCCCCTTGGTGTTTGAGCCGCTGTATCTACCTGGGGTGGAGAGGCTGGTGGAGGCCATTCTGGCAACAGCAAGGTACTGAGCAAAGTAACAACACAGTAACATGCAAGTGGCATTGAGGAGCATGGCAGATTACCGTCCCTTCTCAAATAGTTGTCCTTGCATTTTGGAGGGGCTTCACGTGAGCATTCAACAGTCGTCACATATCTCTAGTTAAGTTTGAGGTTGATTATATCAAGCATGAGCGATCTGGTGCGGCTAGATCTCCGTTTGAGTGCCTGAACCAAGGTTTGTGTTGTCTGGGAAGGACCATGAAGGGCGGATTGAAAAGTGGCTTTGCATCAAGGCGCCCTTTACCATTGCACACAGGATTTTCAGGATGGGCTGCTATACTGCTTGCCCCGGCATTAACTTCAGCAGTTGCATACATGGCTGATGTCACACCCGCTTGGGAAGCTGGGTTCTAGCCTATGTGGTTTGGAGGTACGGGTTCTTGTACGGCGTGCTCACGTCCAGAGCCATGGACGTTTCAGCTTGATTGCAATTTGTGAAGATAGGGACGGAGACAGGTGTCCTGTGGAACTTCTTATAGCACTGCTAGATCTGCTAGGCGAGTAGGCAGGGCATGCGACTGTATAGCTCCCAGGACATGCGGCCATGAGGCCAGTTTCTCATTGTCAGCCTGGTCAAACCCAGTACATGTGCTTTCTACCGCATGCGTTTTGGACAGTATATGTGGCAACAAGAATATAGTGCAACTCCAAAGCATACTCGGTTTGGGTCGGAAAGTTCTAACTAGGAGTGAAGACTCGGTGCCATCGATGCTGCGCCGTAAGTGGGCATGCCATCAGTTTTGAGTCGTCAAAGCAGCGTCCATACATGAGGTTGTAGAGTTTTTTCCTGGGTTTAGTCCCATCCGTGATACGGCTACTCCAAAGCAATTCATCGGGGTTCCACTCAAAGTCAAACTCAAGACACCAACGGGCAGCTACTGGCTCCGACTCCTACTCTAGTGACACCACTCTAATATACGTTCCCATTGTACCATACTGCCTTATCCCAGTCCACGCAATGCAAAGCGGCTTCATCTGAACATGAATGGAACCGGCCCCATGGGTCTCAGTTGGTTGTGCGTCGTTTTCAGTTGCTGAAGATCTGTAGACTTACGACAGTGTGGCGACGGCCAGCAAACGGCGTATTCTATACACATTGGACCATGCATGATACATATACCATAAGCCTGCACAACTCATAAACATGCGTCGCCCGCTGCTGCCCTTGCGGCTGCCATCTATGCACTACCAGACTCTTCGTGTTTCGTGCGCGGTGTTGTTCTGATAAACACGCATCAAACGAGACGGAATTGGGATTGCAGAGCTCCCATAGCGCGTCAGCAGTATAAGCGACTTTCCGCGCCACCTTCGCTTGCTAAAAGTTCCGGCCTGTGGCAGCAGGAACTTTTCTAGCACTAAGCAGGCGGTACCTGGCCCAGCATTGAGCTACTGTAAGTACATGTATTGCATGTATTGATTAGGGTGTATGTTTACCAGCGCGGGGCATGTAGCAGCAACCATCTGGCTGCCATGTAGCAGCGACCATCTGGCTGCCCAACATTCTCTGGCCTTTCAACTAAGACCCTCTGTTGACCCTCTGTACAGGCCAGCACAGGAACTCTGCATAGAGAATGACAATTGCACACTGCTCAGGCTTATTCCACCTGCAGGTCCAGCCTCAAGGCACTGAGCATCGCATTAGGAGCCTGTGAGCCAAGTACTTGCTTACTGATTTGATGGGGACCCTCACAGCATCAACAGCTGCAGGACTGCCATCAGCTCGCCTGGGAAATCTCCCACATCCCGGCATGGTCATCCCGTCTCCCCAACTGGAGTTGATGGCAGGGCTGGCCAGTGATGACGCGCAGCCACCACATGCACTGACATGTTTCACAAGCGTAGAAGCATCCCCAGACCCTCAGACCCTGGGATCAGCTAGGCGAGCTGACATTGCTCCAGGTGACGGCCAACAGATCACAGGAGCAGCAGCAGCAAGCCATGTAGGAAGCCTAGGTGCAGCTGCAGCTCCACCTGATGCAGAACAAGCCACATCAGTAGCAGAGGGTGCAGGTGCTGCAGCAGGAGGCACAGGGTCTGCACGAGTGCATGGCAAACTTCCAGCAGCAGCAGAGCCACACAGGCACGCCACAACAACAGCACAAGTGCCAGCTGCCCACCAAGCTGCAGACTTGGAACAAAGCCTGGGGTTGAAGCAATGCAGAGATACCCCTTCCCAGGCGTCCCCAGCCTGCTGCTTAAGCCCTGGAACGCTCACATCATCCCCCCCTGCAGACCGTCCTGCGATATCTGCGCAGTCAGTGGCTCCATGTGTTCTTTGCCAAGGTTCCTTCCCGGGTGTCGGCCCTAGAGATTGCGGAGGTGTTCAGCCGGGCTGGGGAGGTGCTCAACATCAACCCGTACAGGCCATGGCCTAACTCCATCAGCAGCAAGGTGGGGCAGTTGTATGAGAAGCATGCCATTGTTGTAGGAGGTGCACTGAGTGCTGTTCGACCTGGCTGTTCTTTGTGACGGCTTGAGCTGCGAGGCACATGGCACTTTTTGTTATGAGATGTAATAATAGTTAATTGAGCGACTACTGCCTGTGAGGGGCCACCAGCAACCCTTCCCAGTGCCATCACTCCCTCCTGAGCAATGTGTACCAGGACGCTACTTCTGAGTGAAAGACAATGTAATTGTGTGACTGTGTCATCACCTGCGCCCGGTAGCAAATGTCCCACAATGCAAATGTAGGAAGCACGAAGTAGCTGTTGCATTAGTTTAAGCTATTTCAGCTGATCGCTTTTCTTGCCAGCAGGAACCACTCCTGGTGGTTTAAGCACCAGGTGGCTGATCTCACTCGCCTGAAGGTTCTTACCATACTACAGACCACGCCATCTTTATATGGCCTCACTACTTACTGCTGGTGAATGTCACCTCATGCTGGCCTCCTGACCATCGTCGATTGTCTGCTGCTGCAGGGTTGCGGGACGGTGACCTTTGCCACTGCCACAGCAGCAGCAGAAGCGGTTGAGCAGCTAGACGGTCAAGCCATTTGGCCCAGCGCCAGAGCTCCGCTCCATGTGGAGTTTTTAAACCAGGACCACTGCTTTCTGCTGGTCATATGTAATATACACAAGCTGTTGAGATTCCTGCAGCTATATCAGTTCCTGAGTGCCTGGGGGCTGTTGGTTAAAAGACGGGGAGGAGGATTTTCAAGTGGTCAGCGGGGTAACATGCTAGCTGCAATGTGAAGAATATAGTCCACATATCTGGTCAGTGGAATTTTTTTGAAAGACACCTTGTCGGCAATGATATATATTTGGATATGAGGCTCCTCCAGTACGATGTCTGCACAACGGAAAGTGCGCCAATGCGGCCAGCTGATGATGCCAGACATGACACTAAGGTGCAATGACGGCATCTTTGGGATGCTCGCAGGCTGTACGCGTTTAACATGTCTCTTCCAAAGTCTTGGTATGGGAGGTTAGTATCTCAGACGCTTTCTGTTGGTTCGGTCCTGAGACCCCTGTGGGTGAAAAGTGACGTAAGTGGTAACCTTGGGTTGTACATCCTGAGGTAGAACAATGTTTCCAGGAAGTTGAAGCCAGATTGAATCAGGGTTGTTGCCTGCTTATATGCGAACAGAGAAGACCTCCCGTGTAAACTCAAAGAATTTCCCCTGAATATGCAGCTGTGGGTGTTTGCAGCAAGTGGGTGCAGAAGGTAGCAATAATCCTGCCAGCATGGGGGGCAGGATGGACAGTCCTATGAGCTTTCATCAATGCTGTGTAGTTATGAGGTGTATATGATAGCTAAAGGACCTGCCTCAGAGTGCTTGGGTTCAATTCCAGGCAAATCTCTGGCAGCCATCAAAGCGGCCTACTGCTTAACCTAGGTGTGCAATTCAGCTCAAGGTATGACATGAGTGTTGTATGCCTCAGTCAGCTGGGGCCTCTGGGTATGGCTGTGGTTATGTGTGGAGTGCAGCACCCAGTAGGCTGGTGGTGGGCTAGTGCTGCTTAGAGGGCCTGGCTGGATCTGGACAACATCACTACAGGTCAGCACCGGGTGACTGTGAAGTTTGTGTCTGGTGTGCTGAGTTGTTCGTGTGTACTATCAGGGGCCCAGTGAGTTTCAGGGGGCTGCCGTTGGGTTCCAGGGGATCCGAGCTAGGCTTTTGGCTTATCTGCATCCACGTGTTCTTGTGACAAAGTCGACATATCTGTACTATAGCTCTGGTTGTGGTTCGTAAACTTTGGGCAGTGTGTGAACCCAAGGGTTCCGTTTGTTGTATTGGAGACTGAAAGCAAAAGGTGAATGCAAAAACAAGGCTGTAGCACAAACAATACTACAGGGAGAAGGGGTGAACTGCTGATCAAACTGCTGAAGAGAACATGTTGTTGTGCCGTTGGAAAGGCTCTGGTGTGGATGGCTGGAGTCCACCATAATGGAGCACCTTTGATTGGTATCTTGTGGGCAGGGATTTGGCATTGTCGCGCCCTTGGCGGTGATGGTTGCAAATGGCAGGCAATTGCCGGGATGTGTTGAAATAAGCTGAGACAGAGGGGCCAGCAGGGGCATTCTCTGTACGCATGGCCACACTGCAAGGTTGGGGGGGGGGGAGTTGCCAGTAGACCACCTGGCCTTTCCATCCCGTAGTTCTCTATGCAGATGTTGTCATTGTCTCGGGCTGCATTCTGCAGACATTTGATAAATTGTTACACCTCGCTGCTTTCTAAACAGCTTGACGTTGGGGGCCCATGGCACTCTTGGTATGACATACTATGTGAATGAAAAACAATTCTGCCATATTATTACATTTCATGATATGCCATAGCAATAAGTGCCATAGGCCCCGCACCTCAAGCTGTCACAAAGAGCAGCGAGGTGGAACAGAATACGGGTAAACTTCGACATGTATGACAATATATGCATGCCTAAACATGAGGTCCAGCAGCTAGGTCAAAATCACCCAAAACCTCCACTGCCCCAATGGGGGTAAGAGCCTCCCATAGAGGTCTAACACCAGCTTCTGCCCTCAATACCTCATGGCAGATGTTTGGCTTGCAATGCAGTGATCTCTTCAAAACCTCTATTTGGATCTTAGACTCTATGGTATTTGTCTGCTGGGATGATGCCCACCATACCTCAGAACCATACTCAACCCTTGGTCTTATCAAAGCCAGCAGCATGGCTCTCTTAACCTCAAAGCTTACATGACGATTCTGGAAGAATGTTTGCAATGCATTAATGGAGGCTGTAGCTTTTTCAATCATACCTGCAATGTGAGCGTCCCATTTGCAATCACTAGTGAAAACAATCCCCAAGTATGTATATGCATCTAGTACTGGCAAATTCTCACTGCTAAAACTTACCTTTGGGGACTCTTTATTGGGGGGCAAAGGACCAAACACAACAACAGCACTTTTAGTTGGGCTCAGCTTAAAACGCCACTTACGACTGTAGGCATGAATCGTGTCAGCCAATTCTGCCATAAACAGACGTCCTAGTACCGGTACACAGTCAAGGGTACAGTGTGGCATGGTCAGGCTAATTTGTGGCCAGCTTACCGGGTGTCACTACTTTTACTTGTGTGGCAGATGCTGCCCTGTTTTGGAAGTATGTGCTTCAATGGCTGCATCCAAAAGGCTCAAATGTTGTGGCAGAGACAGCCCCCATTGCCTCATATGCCTGTATGTTGGCAGGGTTCATTGGGCTGGCCTGACATACATGGCCAGCAAGGGATCCAGGGTGGGCTGGTGGCAGCCATTGGGCTATATGCTTTGACAACCTGTTGATTAGCCTCTTCAGACAGCTGTGCGATACGTTGTGTCCCGTGGTGCGCAGCCGCAGCTTGCCTATGTCGGGGGGCCAGCTGTTGCTGGGCTGGCCTATAGCACTCCATGCTTGTGGCCAGCCATTATGGTGATGCAACTTTCTCTTTGATGCTATTTGTGGACTGGCACTGGAGGACTGCTGTGTCCCATCATCGGCACCTGCCTGAGTGCACTCGCTAGGAGCGTTGCCTTGACCTTTCAGGGATTGATTCGACCACATGCATTCCATGTTGGTTGGGTCTGGTTGCATATATCCCTCTGTGGTTGAGTCCTTTGCATGGTTCTTGTACATCTCCAGCCCATGGTAATCGTCATTGTTTGCCATGCCATTGCAACCGATGGAGGAGTGGGTGGTGTTCTTGATCATGGGCTCTGTCTCGATAGGAGCGTTGCCTTGACTTTGGAGGGATTGATTCGGCCACATTCCATAGTGGCCACATTCCATGGTGGTTGGGTCTGGTTGCATATATCCCTCTGTGGTCGAGTCCTTTGCATGGTTGTTGTACATCTCCAGCCCGTGGTAATCGTCATTGTTTGCCATGCCATTGCAACCGATGGAGGAGTGGGTGGTGTTCTTGATCATGGGCTCTGGGCTTGCCTGGATACATGTTTCGGTATCAGTACTGCTAGGTTGGTGGTCTGGAAGCCATTGTGTTTGGATCCATCCGATGGTGTGTTTGGTTGTTTCGACCTAGCAGCCCTTTGCGGTTGCCACACCTAAAATGTTTGTTGTTGTTGCTGTTCATTCCAGCAAAACACCAGGGACAACTGAGCCCAGGCAAAGTCGCAGCTATGGTATCATACCCGTAGGTCTTACACTGTACTGTATCAATGGTGCACACCCCAGCTCAAAAACAATTAGCAGGATAAAAAGTGTTGTGCCCTTCTGGAAAAAATAGTTCTGCAACTGGTGATGGACATGTCATCAGAATTCATAGATGATGTGGTTGATTAGAACAGTGCTTTGTTGATAGTGACAGGGGCACTGTTGCAGTGAAACCATGACACACAGGGAAGGGGGTTAAGGGCTGTCATTCAGGGTGAAGTGTTGCTGTAGGGCACTCAGCAATCGTCACTCAGCAATTGGCCCTTGACAGAAGTTATCTGATATCCCAACTGCTGTTGATGATAGTGGTATCATATACTACTCTGCCTGCCCTCTTGTCCACAGTGCAGTACTTGTGAGAAATGGAGAAGCCAGGTGATACGGTATCCCAGCTTGGTTAGGGTGATGGCCAAGGGACAGTGCCACTATTTGTGATATGCAGGGTTTGCCAATTGGCACAATCAATCAATCAAAACGCAAGACCAGCAATGCCAATGGCCAAACAAACCTAGGCCACAAACACAAGGCTCCTGATCACAATCACGAAGCCACACAACCGATGGTGGATTTGCCACACACAAGCTGAGGCTAGATGCAACGGCGTGCACACCAAGGGGAAACAAACACCACCACTAAAACCCAAAACCTGCTCCACTTCCATCACACATGGGTGGCGGGGAGGCAGCAGGATCAAGCACCACCCTAGTAGGGGCTGGAGGTGGCTCCCACCACCTAGGTACTGGTGAACCACCATCCTCCCAGCCACTGAAAGGCACCACATAGCGCTCCACATGCTTATCAATAGCTTGCTTAGTGCGCCTTCTACACCTCACTAACCGTTGGCTTTCCCAAGGGTGCGTAAGATCCCACAACCTCTTCCTCCAAGCACTCTTAATCTGACATGAAGCCTCCCAGCTCCCCTCATCTTGACCAAGCACCTTCAGATCTGCACACACGCATTTCTCCCAGGTATGGCGAGGCCTACCCACTGGCCTCGTCATGTCACCATGTAATGAAGAGAACAACGCAATATGCGGCAACCTGCCCTCCTCCATGCGGCCCACATGCCCCAGCCACCTCAGCCTATTTGCTGTGATGTATGCTGACAAGGTGGCTACCCCACATGATTTCCTGATATGCTCATTGGTGTGCCGATCTGACAGCCTGACCCCCAGGATGCTCCTAAGGCAGCTAGAGTGCACCCGCTCAAGCTTTTGCGATTGCACTTTGGTCAGGGACCAACACTCACTCCCGAACAGCAGAATTGGCAACACATATGCCTTGTAACACTTCACCTTCGTAGCCAATGACAGATGCTTGGTACCCCACATCTTTTCAAACTGCTTAAACCTCCCCACAGCCTTACCCCTCCTGATATTCAACTCCACATCCAACCTGCCATCAGTCACAAGCACACTTCCCAAGTACTTGAACTGTGACACCTCTTTTACCACACCCTCACTGATAACCACCTCTGGTCCTTGCTGCACTGGCACATCCCCCTCCTTCCAATCCTTGTCAATGGACAGGATCTCAGTCTTGCTTGCATTGATGTGCAACCCAAGACTAGCAGCAACCTTGTCCATCACCTGCAGCATGACCACCAACTCCTCCCTGCTGGGACTTAGCAACACCATATCATCTGCATACAGCAGAACAGACAACAGCTCCACACACCCACCACTACCACACCCATCACGCTCAAGTTTCCCATCTGCATGATAGGCTAGCTTCACCCCACATCCCTCCGGCATCTGAGCCATTGCCTGCCGAACCACAAAGTCCATGTAGATGTTGAACAGCAAGGGAGCAATGACACATCCCTGCCGCACCCCGCCATGCACATCAAACCACTCAGACACCACACCACCCATCCTAACAGCAGCCTGTGTGCCAGTATGCAAGTCCATCAGCAACTCTATCAGCTTTGTGTGTACCCCGTACACATGCAGGATGCGCCATAGCGTGTCTCGCGGTACAGAATCATATGCCTTACGCAAATCCACAAAAGCCATGAATAGAGGCTGATCGAATGCTACAGACTTAGAGATGACCTGGCGTATGGTGAACAGAGCATCAGTGAGGCCCCTCCCCTTCCTAAAAGCAGACTGGTTATCAAGCAGTTGTGCATCGATATGAGAACTGATCTTAGCCAAAATGACCAAGACATACACCTTCCCCGGTATACTTAGCAAGCTTATCCCCCTATAGCTATCTCTCACTTTGCGCTCTCCTTTGCCTTTATACAGTGCCACCAACAGTGCACGTTTCCACTCCACTGGCGCTTTCCCTGACTCCCACACCGCCACAATGACCCTGTGCAACCATTTCAGCATGGTCCCACTGAGCTTTAGCATAGGCGCTGCGATACCATCAACCCCAGGAGCTGCCCCATTACGACAGGCAAAGACAGCTTCTTCAACCTCCTGCACAGTAGGTGGCTGAGCTGCTGCTTCACTCTGCTGGTTTGCACCTTGCCCTGCCTCCATCTTCTGCACTAACTCCTCAATGGTCTGCTGCATTTGCTGGTCGAGCTTGGCAGGGCAGTTGAGGACATCAGCAAAGTGCTCAGCAAAGCACTTCACCACCTCCTCCCTGCTTTGGAACAGCTGCTTGCCATCAGCACCCCCTAGCACAGCTGCAAGCATATGCTACCGGAAGTAGTTGCAGTACCTGGACCTCCCTTGTGATGTCATATGTGCTGTGAGGATTCATTTGGCCTCAGAGATGATCAAGGTCAGATGTTTCTATTGCATTTGGAATGCTCGTGACACAATTCCCTTTGGAAAGCCATGCCAAAATGCTGGAGCCCTATCTTTGGGAGCAATGAGGCTTTGCAAAGTGATGACTGGCCGGATCCAGCCAGCTGGATATGTCTGTACAGTGTATGCCACAAGGTTTGTGCTGTGGCTGATCCATGATTGTGTATGCCACTGGAGATAGAAGCATAAAGTGCAGCCAATGTTTGTTTCAGGATGATTGGCTACAGAGGCATCGAGAGAGAAAGAGCAAGAAAACTACACAGAGAAGGGGGAGAACCCTCCTTGCATGCGTCAAGGGATTGGCTGCATGCTATCGGAGCCACCACCTATCTGGTCTGATGTACATGATACTGATCTACTGGCAAGTTTAATCACCCTCTTGGTGTCCATGCCCTTTGATCTGGCTTCAACTCTATGTTGCATTGTCTCATGTGGCCTAAATGGTTCACCTGTACAAGGGGTTTTCATGCGGTTGGCCAACATGGGGTTGTGTCACTCCAGTTCAGCAGGGGTCATGTGCTGTTCAGTCTCGATTGACCTTTTGGCAATTCTGTGTTGCGTTTTGATTGATTGATTAGAGCTGCATGAAAACTGGCACTGGCTTGATATGGATTCGTTGAATCAGTGGGTATGGTTATAACAGCTGAGAGCCCATTTGTTGAATGTCGTACATGCTCTACAGTCGGAGCCAATGTACTAGCAAGAGGCTTCCTAGAATTTTTAGAGAGGCAGGGCACTCACTTTATCTGCGAAGGCTGCGGTCAGTGGCCCTGGGTGGTGCCAGATACATGCTGGTTGACCTTGCCTGCACTTCATGGGGAGGCTGCATACGCCCTGGACAGCTATCATCATGGCTCATTACCTGCCTATCATGGCTCATTACCTGCCTAGTTGTTTGCCTGCGCAAGTAATGGTACTTTTCTGTGGCAGTATGGAGTGAAACAAAAGGGGGATCACTATGCAGTATATGTTGTGAAGGGGGCACTCATGTAGAATCCCACATGGTGTGTTGGTACACTTTCTGCGCTTTTATCTTGATTGCGATCCTTTGCGGATCCATACCGGACCTTGAGATTAGACCGCCTTTCTCCGTTCTCAACGCAGAGAGAGAGAGAGAACTACGCAGAGAAGGGGGGAAATCCCTTCTTGCATATGTTAAGGGAGTGGACCCTTACCTAATACATATCATAGATAGGCCCAACGTTCTCAACGCATGTGTTTGCACTGTAGGTCTACCGTTGTTGATGAATGATGAGCCTGATTGTGTCTATGTTATCTGAAACCCTACAATGACAGTTGAGGCTTGAAATTTGTTCCTGGCAGTTGTGGTACTCCGGAGGCCGCGCTGTCTTCTCTGAGGTATGCTGACTTCATAAGCACTATTTGCCACTGCTAGCCCTGCTCCTAATTCGGCCAGGATCAAATGCAGCATGTCAGTGGCCGTGTGCGTTCGTGTCTGTTGCTGTTTTCATCAGTCTGGTCGGTGCTGATGTGGTGGAGTACCAGATGTTTCGCTCCTGGAAGGTCGGTTGATTGGATATGTTTGATGGGTTCAGATCATTCTGGTGATTGCTGGAGTCGAACTGGTTGAATGCCTGCTTGGTGTTTACTCTTGGTTGGTGGATGGGTCTGGACTCTACTTGTCTTGGATCCATCCAATGGTGTGTTAGCCGTCCGTTGTTCGGTCCAACCTAGCAGCCCTCGTGTGGTTGCCACACTATCTAAAATGTTTCTTTGTTTTTTCTATGATTCATACTGCTACGCTTGCCCCAGGCTGTGCTGCAATGTACCTTCTCAGACTTTGCCGGCAGAGCAGATCTGGTACATCATATATAGTGATGACAGCTAGGATCTCATCAAGGAAGCCGTTCCACTCCATCATTACTGCATGTGGAGGAGCTCGATGTTGATTGTGCGTGTTGATGGTCAGGGGTTGTCAAGAGATCAATGGTGGTAGACATACCGCTGGGCCAATGAAGTGAAGTCTTGAAACGTTGAAGTGGGCCACTGTTCAATAGTGAGCTTCCGTTCCTGCTGTTTGAGTTAGTTCATTCTCTTGCCTCAATGAATGTCCATCAGGATCTGCACTTTCTAAGTAATAGTGCCGCCTGGATAAAACTTATCATGTGCATAGTGATGGCCCTGTAAGTTTGTGGTGTGCTCGCTGTAATTGTGCACTCATGCCCTTGCAGTAGTTGGCCTGCAGGATCGGATGTAACCTAGTTGGATACGGCGACCAGCTGGGTCCTAATCCGGAAGTTACTATTGTCTAGGCTCATACCACTGTCATTAGTGCCTTCATGGATTTAGGTGGCCTGTCCCGTTTTGACTGCCCCGATCTAGTTGTCACATCTCTACCGCATCGGACCGTGAGCTAGCTCGGTGGCAGCACTCACGCGTCCTCGAGTTCTCGCTAAGCTATGACGTAAATACTCGGTCGATTAATGATGAGAGCTCCATGGATGCCTAGTAGGAGTATCCGACTCGGCCGCAGCATCGGCCTGCCGATAATTCAAGTGCGGTGCACTGTGCACTACTGGCTACAGCATATCAGCTCACTGATACTCACGACCCACCTGAAACCCCGTAGTTTACTTATACCGGTACTCACATGCTATGCTATTCCCTGCACTAAGAAGCTGACCAATAGTACAGCAATCGACCATCCCACTCACAAGCAAGCCGTGCCAAGCCTACACACTCGACTGGACCGTCCTTGTCACGCCTGCCTATCCACCAGCAGGCATACACACTCTGACAAAATCGGATTAGACCAGACGTCCCAAGATTAAAGAGGGAGCGGTTCCCATCACCACACCATTATGATACCATATTACAAGAGGAGGAACACTATTGCGTACTCACGGACAAACAGTTAAACACTCACACTCTGATGTATATAACATTCCGTAGAACTATTGGCAGCAGAGGACGGTATGTCGTGGTGTCATACAGTACCATATATGAGCCTCCTCTCCAGCCAACCAAAGACTGCCATCTGCTCTCATCACAGAGAGAAAGAGACTACGCAGAGCGAGAAGGGGGGAAAGGGGGGAAATCCCTTCTTGCATACGCTAAGGGCGGTGCGGGCCCTTACCTAATACAGATAGGCCCACTACCATAAAAAAATAAAAAAATAATAAAAAAAAATCAAAAAATAAAATTGTGTGTGCACTTTTCCAGGGCCAGTATTCTGCACCATTGTATCTGCTTGGACATGCATGATCATGGAGTTCAAACTGGTGGATGGTGTTCAGTTTTTCCTGGTTCTATTTGTGTTAGTGGCTTTGCCACCCCTGTGGTGAACTGTGGCACCGCACGCGTGCCGATGGGTTTGCCAATGTAAGATTCACACACACACACACACACACACACACACACACACACACACACACACACACACACACACACACACACACACACACACACACACACACACACACACCATTTGGAGCCCAGAACACATAAGCGGCTCTCATTCACTCTTGCTGCACTTGCTGCTACACTCACAATTTGCAGCTGTGGACCCAGCAATTCAGGATGTGCAACACAGCAAGGAAACAACTGAGTAGATGCTGGCTATCACAGGATAAAGTGAAGCTCAGTGAAAACAAAGTCCCATCCCTGTTTGATGTCACTTAAGAATCTGACCAATAGATTTCCATGCAAGGGAAGCAGCAGGAGCAGCACCACTCGAGTATCCTACAGCATGCACAGCACATTAACGTCAGCACCGCTAGCCAACCACGCTAAGGAACAACCTTCACACATATTATCCTGCCCTCTGCCTTGAGAAAGTTTTTCCCATGTACATCAACCAGGCACCTGAAAGAGGACGAGTGCAGGCATCTCCATTGAGGTTGAATCCAAGCACTTTAAACTTTTTGTAGCCCAACACGGCCAAGAAAATTGGTATGCAAATCCTCAGATTTGCACTCATTCCTCTTTCACCATGCTCAGGACCATATGTGCAGTCGGGCCCGTGGCAAAACCCAAACCTTACAGCAAACAGCAGCTAACACAACCCCTGAGGCTTTAAACCCACACTCAGCAAGCTTCCCAACAGCAACTACCCTTACCATAAAGAAAACACTGAAGACACACCGAAAATGTACATGTGAAGTATTGAAACCTATGATCGCAAGGAAGGTTGACTTATCTTCCATCACAGACATCAGTGCAAGAATGCCACTGGCACATCAAAGCTTGTGAAGATGATGAATGCTGCTATCACGTAGGAGCAGTGGGGTTGGCTGCTGGTGGCATTCCCAGCACCACACTCTCCATTATCACACTTTCCTCTCCTTCCAGCAGCTCCTGCACTGACTCCTTCCTCTTCTCCTTGTCCCTCTCCCTCTGCTGCTGCTGTTGCCATTTATCCTGCTGCTCCTGCCACAGCTTTGTCAAACTCTTGCTCCTGGGCAGCTGCGGCACCTGATGCTGAGACTGCTGCTGCTGCTGCTGCTGCTGATGAATTTGATAACCCCTATCAACTGCGGGAGTTCTGATATCATCCCCACCACAATCACTCCGAGCACGTGATACTGCTGCTACTGCTGCTGCCATCTGACCAAACCCAACGCCAGAGGCCGATCTACTGCGTTGCGTGGGCGTCCCAGGTCGCGACGATACCCGAGATATCCTCCCCAACACCCCCAACCCAGCCGCTCCTCCATCCGGAGTCACTGCTCTGCTGTTACTTTTCCGTCGGGAGCGTCGCTTCTGCCATAAGTTGCTTGGCTTTGCCCCCTCCCCCGCAGTTGGTGGCCGTATTGTCAGCAGCTGTGCTAAAAGCAGCTCATTGAAATGAAACTGCAACGTAGCCAGGGGCAAATCATTTGGCTCGTACATGAAGGGGTCCTCCGTATCTCTTGCCACTTCATTCAGCGCCCAATAAGTTGCTGCGCTGATGACACTGAGCGCTGTGGCCAAGGCAGTGCTGTTAACATAAGCAATGATGAGCAGAGGGACAGTGATGGTGTATATGACCAGCAGCACCACCACCATCTGGGCCCATGGGAAGGGGAAGGGGGTGTCTGCTACCTTGCGACTCTGTTCATAGCCTTGCATGCCATCAGCAAGCAGCTGCAGCAGCAGTGGGAGGAAAGCAACACACTTCAGGAGGTGCTGGACAGTGGAAATCGAGTTTGGGAATCATGGAACCAATCAGCAACAAACATAGCGATGCACGCCCATCTCTGATTACACATAGCAATGTGGCTGCAGCATACCTGTGAGAACCAATGCTATAGGGAGCAGCAAAGAGCGGTCGAGGAAGAGGTTTTATCATCATTGCGTCCTCATAGTCCCGACTGGCGTTATCCAAGCCCAATGGCAATGGCACAAATGGTACGATACACTCTGTATTTGCAAAATGAAAAAGCAACATACCAGCTTGCATTGGCACATACCTAAGTACCAACATCATGATCATTTATCACACCTTACCACTGGCACACCCAAAGCCAAGTAATTACATCCTGTGCCTTATATCTGCCTTCAAATGTGACATCAGCACCACAACCCTGGGCCCAATACCTAGGACCTAGGACCTAAAACCCTAAACCTTAAATTAGCCTGGTATCTGCCTTCAAATGTGACATCAGCACCAAAACCCTGGGCCCAATACCTAGGACCTAGGACCTAAAACCCTAAACCTTAAATTAGCCTGGTATCTGCCTTCAAATGTGACATCAGCACCAAAACCCTGGGCCCAATACCTAGGACCTAGGACCTAAAACCCTAAACCTTAAATTAGCCTGGTATCTGCCTTGAAGTGTGAGATCAGCATCACAACCCTGGGTCCACAATCCCATAAACCGCAACAATGTACCCCATCTCCCCATGTAGCCCCCTCCCCCCCTACCTGGAAGAGTCGTGCCGTGATTGGCGCCGGCATGTCCAGCCCCCCCTCCTTCATCCGGGCAACAATGAGCTGCAACAGCCACGTCTGCACCACAAAAGGGCGGTCCATGTATTGCACATGCTTAGGGCAACAGCGCTTCCACACATCACATGGGAAACGACCGTACTGCGACTTCAACCGCTGCTGAAAGCTCGCAGGCCAACCCCCCTCCTGTTGCTTGTGTTGCTTTGGGTGCAAATGCCAGCTCATGCCCAAGTCCCAATCATCCCCTGCAGGACATCCCAAGGCTGTGAACTCTTCCTCACTGAGGCCGCCAATGACAGGCAGTGGGACGCTGGCATTGTACTTTGAGATGTCACTGGCACTGCCCCGCAGCACAAAGATGTCCTTCCAGGAGATGGTGCCGGTCTTGCTGTTGCTGATCACGGGGGAGCGACTGCGGTCCAGCTCAGCAGGGTCCTAAACACCACAACAATAGAGTTCAAGTATTGTTAGAAAGAGTACACAATCAGCTGTGTGACTTTGGTAAAGGATGGTAGATGGTGTGTAGATGTTGAGACCGGCTGCGCTGCACCTATTAAATCCCTGCGACCAGGGCACGATGTAACAACTCCGTACTTTGAGCTTTGGTAATAATAAGTGTTGTGTTTGTGGCCTGGATTGGCATATATGGTCTTGCGTGGTTAGTTGATCAATTGAGGCATCGAGTCCACCCATTGGTTCTCCCCGACTGGCAGCACATGCAGCAAGACAGCTGTAACACACACAGCTAGGCTGAGGGGATACATAGAAATGCAGCAGCAGCAGCAGCCGCAAATGCACGTAGCGCAGTAGTAGCAGCAACTACAGCACAACATATCCACCAGCAACTCTTTACACATAGAGCTACACAGGATGCTCTGCAAATCCACATGACACCTCCTGACATGTGCCAACAGCTTCAGACTGCACCAGACTACTAGATTACATCACTCCCAAAAAAGCACGTTAAAGTTCGCAATACCTGACCCTTCTCATCTTTCAACATGTACAGCCACAGCACCACCAACACCATTACCTCTGTGTAAGAGCTTGAAAACTAGAAACAGTACAGGTCACTTCGTACTAGAACCTGTACTCTCCCTTCGCCCTCGTCAGCCCCTTACCCCCCTTCCCCTCCTCAGCCCCTCCCCCTCCCCCTCCCCCCCCTCCCCCCTCAGCCCCTCCCCCTCCCCCCTCCTCAGTCCCCCCCCCCAGGCTCACCGCAGGAGGCACGCTGTCATGGCTGTCATGTTCTGTCAAGTTCTCCATCTGTGGGTCCCTCCTCAGCGCCGCACAGGCCAGGGCATGCATCAGACTGATGAGGTGCACTGTGGTGTTGCCAAAGGCCCATGCAGCAGCACCTGACTCGTAACTGACAGCCTGACCCACCAGGGGACCCTTGTCAAAAGCAAGGATCTGCGGGGGTAGGTGGTACACAGGGAGGGTGTGGGTGCTTGTGAGAGTGATTGATTGATTGATAATATATCTGCCTGGATGCATCATTCTCTCAACTTTGATGGCATTCCATCAATTGCATGTGTCTTGTGATGAGTTAACAAATTACACGCTCATGTCATGCGCCCAAATAGGCAGAGCCTAGAGACTTAGGAGTGTTGCTGCCTGCTGGGCGCAGAGTTCAAGAAGCCTAAAGCCCCTCCAGGGGTGTGCAGGCTATGATGCAGCCGAGTACCCATGAGTACAGCAATGGCTGGCTGGCACAAGCTGTTCCTTTGTAAGCATGCTAGCAGTACGTTGTATGTGGCTGCAGACCCAAGGCAGTATTCTGTTGGCCTCCTTGCTGTTTCCATGGCAATTTTGCTATGGCATACCATGCCCCATCACAGATATTGAAGCATGCAGCTGCCCCGTCCCTACCTCAGCTGCAGCATCCGCCCAGCGCCCTGTCATCTGCTGCACTGAGGAGCGCGCCTCCCAGAAGCGATGGTAGCTGAAGTTGCTCCTGGATTAAGCCAGCAGCACACAGCAGACAGGTGTAATGATCAGCAGCCTCAGGCATCACATGTTTTTTTGGTACATTGCTGCATCTGGACTGCTGTTGCTGCTGGTGATAATGTGCATGCTCTGCAAGGCAGCTGCTAGGGAGATTGCTGTAGGTACCTGCAAGCCCATAGGCACTGCTTGTCTGCCTGTACCTTCTGCATTTCCCTGCATGCTTGTATCTGTTCTGGAGCTCCATACCTGGTAGCTCAAGTAGGTATATGTATTGCACCCCCATGGCATGCCCCTGCAGCTGCTATCTTCTGCTTGATTTTCTCCTGCCATGCAGATTGCATCCTCAAGCCCTGCATGAAGCTACAGCGCCTGCTGCTGCAGCATAATCTACATGATTGCAAAGCGATTATTCCATTTGTAACCAAAGTCTCCCATTGGGGCCTGAATCTGAGCATAACCCCCATGGCACCATTAGCTATTCTGCCACGCCATTTCGAATTCATCAAGTGTAAGAAGAATAACCCCCATGGCACCAGCTACAGGCTAGCCTATTGCCCCTCATGCTGCAGGGTATGGCGTACCTGAAGACCAGAATGAAGCCGACAACATAGGCGAACGTAGAGTAGGCGTATGGGTGTACCCAGGCTGACTGTAAGGCGTCATGTCTATAGATTGACAAGAGGGCGGTGAAGACGCCAGATACCAAGGCAGCTGGTACCACGCGAGGGAAAGCCGAACCATAGATACGGGTTAACAGTGGGAACCCCCACAAAGACTTTTCGTAGACAATCATGGAGTACTATGCGCGCCAGCAATTTTAGCGAGCACGAACGGCTTTACTTCCAATACAGTTGCTTGCCATCCATGCTCGCCAGACCGGCCGTTTCGTGTATTTGGATCAAGCGGAGGGAATGCTGAGGTTGTATTGATGAAGCAAATAGGATCCAGATCACGCTATAGTAAAAGTCTGAAAGCTTTCAAAAGACTTCTGGCAAGCGCGGGCTAGTTCTTTGCGCATAGAGGAGACTGGGTACAGAGCCTTGAAGGGTTCCACTGTGACAAAACATTGTTTACAGTGCATTGCTCTCTCTGACGTCAAAGCTTGCTTGAAAGTGTTGTACTTCACCACCATCATCACGTGTAGTGCCTCGTTGAGCCCCAGGGCTTTGGATCGTTCAGTATGAGCAGCGTTACATCCGAAAGCGGATGCGGCAGAGGATATTGGGATTGATGCTGGCACTACGTCGCCTTGCTGGACCAGTACATGCCGCTGTGGAGGCTTGCTGAGTAGAAATTGCCAGGAGTGCTGCTGCAATTGTGCGTTCAGCGCTATGGCTTTCTCTAACAAAATGCAGCAGAGAACTCCCAGCCGCTGTAAGACTATCCCCACTAGCCGCGTGATCCCAGTTTCACGGCCGAGATTCCTCCCTCATGCAGCTCAGACGGTGGAGGCGACCCGCAGCAACCTTCTGGAGGATGTGCAGTTCCTCAATCCTATGTGGGCCGGGGTTTCCAATAAGGAACAGTTTATGGGGGTCCTTAACAAGTTGGTAGCAGCCGGTAAAATGCCTCCGAAGCTGCTGGCAGCTTGGGAGGACTTCTATACCAACTACGACGCAGCAGTAACTGGCAGCGGGGTGCCTGGCGCAACCGCAGAGTTAGCGTGCAAGGTGCAGTGCACAATCGCAGATACCGTGTTAAACGAATTCGTCAACCCATACACCTTCCCCTCTTTCCACAAGCGGCTGCTAGAGCCCTACAATTACTACAAGTTCGGACAGCGGTACGTTTCTACCCTTATCGACTTCGACAACTCCTTCCTGGGCTACAAGGAGCGGTGGGACAAGATCCAGCAGCAGCTTGCAGATGGAGAGAACGTCGTGCTACTCGCCAACCATCAAACAGAAGCCGATCCTGGGGTGTTTGCCCACATGCTAGCCTCCTCTCACCCCAACCTAGCAACAGACGTAATCTATGTTGCTGGGGACCGTGTCGTTTCAGATGCTCTGTGTAAGCCCTTCAGCATGGGCCGCAACCTCTTCTGCGTCTACTCCAAGAAGTACCTGGACGTAGACCCAGCCACCAAGTCCCAAAAGGCAGACAGCAATCGCAAAACCCTGATTGCCATGTCGAGGGCTCTGAATGAAGGCGGCTGCTTGATATGGATCGCTCCCAGTGGAGGCCGGGACCGTCCAAATGCCGAGGACAAGTGGTTGCCCGACAAGATGGACCCAACAGCAGTTGAGCTCATGCGTAATTTGACCAGCCGCAGCAAGAAGCCTGGGCATCTCTACCCCATGGCCATGTACAGGTGCGCAGAGACGGGCAAGAAATAATGGGGAGGGGATAAAGGTTTAGAGCGAAGCGGCAGCTGTTTTCTGGGAAGGCTTTAGGCCCCACTCGGCAGCAATGAAGAGTAAACCTCATGCATGCTGGGCATTGGGGCCATGTTGCAATATAGCCATAGCACCCAGCAGCATTGGGTGAGTTTGAAGGTGATCAGTATGGCAGCAGGTAAGAGGCGCAGTTCTCCATACAGCAGCTTTATAACTGGTTGCAAATACCTAGGTTAAGTCTTAGCAACAGAACTGGAAGCTCTGTCGAGACTGCTTACCAATGGCAGAGGGAAAGGGTCTGTAAGGAGCGCGCACGCTATCACTGCTAGAGGCTTTTGTATGGCAGTACCAAGCAGGGATCACCTTGTGCAGCAGTTTGGCAGGGCGGCACATATGCAATCCGGAAGTGGTTACCAGTAAGAGCGTGCTGATGATCATAAGCGGCAGGAGGTCAAGGCTTATTGCAAATGCAAATGGCGGTAACTTTAACAACTTGCTCAACAGGTTTTAGCCAGTGTTGGCTAGTAAAAAACTGGGTCCCATGGTTACATTGTGATGCATGTTGAAACATGACGACTGATGCTGGCACACCTTGCACTGCCAACCTCCTTTCTTTCACAGCCCCTCTTACTGGGGCGGTACAATACATGTGTGCACCTCACCAGTACTTGTCAATTCCATCCTTCAGTTGGGCCACCCATCCTTTGGGATAAAGCACAGTTCTTAGTATGTAGCTAGGTTGACTTCTGAAGATACCACTGTATGCATTTGATCATGCTGCTGCTCATCAGTCATGTAACACTGCTATGCACTGCTGCTGCTGCTGCTGCTGCTGCTGCTGCAGTTACCCCATCATGCCCCCTCCCAAGACTGTTGTGGCAGAGCTAGGTGAGCGCCGCCTGACCGCCTTCAGTGGTGTTGGCATCAGCGTGTGTGAGCCCCTGGACACAGCAGCCATCATAGCACCTGCAGGGGATAACAAGGAGGCGGCGCAGGCAGCACTGGCAGAAGCAGCATGGTCGGCAGTGACAGCAGAGTACCAGCTGCTGGACAAGGCCATCACACAGCCAGCAGAGAGGGCAGGCATGAGCCAGTATGTGCAACCATGGAAGGGGTCCTCTTCCACGACTTCTCCGGGGGAAAGTGCAGGTGCAGGGGGCAGCCCTCTGACTGCATGGCTGGCAGCCCTCTGGAGCAAAGCAAGTGCAGGAAGTGCATAAGAGCTAGATGGGGCAATTATGTGATGCTTCTGTAGGGTGGCCGATGGTTTTATGGTGCCTTGTGGCTGGGGGTATGAGGGGCCTGAGGTTAAGGGGAAGGTGCCGCATGTAGACATCATGTGGAAGTATCATTGGGTGGCTGGAAGCAGTTGGATGGAGGCAGCTGGCGCCTATTCTCGTTGTTGGTGGTGTTGCAGTGCAGCAGTTGGTGGTGTTGCAGTGCGGCAGTTGCTTGGTGGTGTTGCAGTGCAGCAGATGCACGGCATTTAGCTTAGTCTGGGCTTTGGTCTGATGTTTTGGCATGACAGCACGAGGCATAAAGCAAGCGCACTGTTGAAGCACTTGAGACTCCCTGAGCCTCAGAGCGCATCGGATGCGCGGCGGTATGTGGGGACTCGTGGTCAGCTCGAGGTACCACTGTACCAAGCATTATCGAAACAATTTATCTTTCTCTATGTACATAACGTAAGGCACCATGTGCTCTTCCGATCTATTAGAGCGCGCCTGGAGGTTTTAGCGGGGAGGCGCCCTCTGATCGGATCCTGCATCTCGGATCCGATGCCCGGGGCAAGCCTCGCCAGCGAGAGCCTTGTGCGGTGGCGAATCACACGGATGCACATGGTGTATGGTGACGTACTGTATCAAAGGCCTCTCGACCCAAATGGGATCCGCGTCTGGTGCGGGAGGTCGTCGATCCGGGTCGCTGCAGATGGATGTATTCACTCAACTCAGAAGTAATAATCTGTAATCTGTGATCAACTCAGAAGTGAATCTATCGGTCTCACCGTGAGGAAGTCTCACTACCTGACTGTTCCGCGCACAGCACTAAATTCATCTCTCCATGCACCCTTCTTGCTCACTTCATTGCCCCTCTGAAATAGTTACCAAAAACACCTGCTGACTGCCGAATCAATGCAACAACGCAGCTTACTCATCTGCCTGGCAGCAAGTTTATCATTACAGCCAAACGTCAACATACGCACTGGGCTGATTCCATCAGTTGATGTACCTCTGCATGCACAAAGGTAATCTGCTCAACAACATATCTCATACTCCCTTGCCCAGACCTGTTCAACACCCCTGCTGAGTGGTCATCACTGCTTTACACTCAAGCAAGATGATGGACCCATCTCTTCCCGCTCATGTAGCTCATGGCATCTTGGCAAGCTGCACACGGTAGCCGACAGACTACGTCATCCACACACACTTCACTGTGTTACCTCTGTGCGCAGCACCATATGGGTACACTTGCACAGCATGATCCAGTCATTTGCCCAAACGGACCTGGAAACTACTGTACAACCAAATAGCCACACGTGACAAGGCTTCTTCATATCATGGACCACCTCAAACAGACTATTCTTGAGAGAAAGAACTTAAGCAGTATCACACATCCTTCCATGCATCGCAACTGCAATAGCTCTCCCTAACAGACTCGGTTACTGCACGTGCAAAAAAAAGAGCAGGCCACCAAGGTGAACTTCCGTGCGCCATACATCCAGCCAGACTTCATCGCCACTGCCTCATCGTCATTGCCCCATCATGTTATTGCAATGTCATATGAAGATAAAGTATGTCACGCTATGACCTGTCTTCACCAATGGATGCTGCACCCTGCAGACATTGCATAAACCAAGCCTAGAAGGGCAGCCATACCGGAGCCTCCATGCCTGTAGCAGTGATGGTGCAAGCAAACCCTGTAGACACAGACTGTCTCTTGCCTTCGTCTACCATACTCCAACCATGGCTTATCATAACCCTTCCCATGAAGTCAAATGCAATGCCTGCCACCATGCAGCAGCAGCCAGTTCTCTCTTGTTGCAATGCTTGGGATGAGGGTAATCATATCTCGACTGCCATCGAGGCAGCACTTAGCCAGATTTGAGCGAAGCCCCGGTGGGAAAGGATTCTTCCGACACAAGCCAACCCACAAAGCAAGCCCTTCCAACCGTATCGATGCTACATCCTGCCAAGCGCCCAATTCTCGAAAACACTGCATGAAACAGCAGTGTGCACCTTTTGCACCCTCCCAGCATCCAGGCTGGAGCACCCCGTGGCACAAGCACGCAGTGAGCACAGCACTCAGCAAAGCTACAAAAGCCCTAGGCAACACTGCTACTCTTAATGGCTCAAACTACAGGATCACAATGCCCAAGCGAAAAAGATTACAACATACACAGACACAACACGAGGCTCAAACACACGGAACACTCAACGCAAAGCAAGGTACAGAATCTATTGGAATCACACTTGAGAACCACATACGTACTGATTAAGCCATGCCACGTTGGTACATGCTCAAGTGCCGTAGTCTACTTCTGTTGCTGATGGATTGCAAGACCAGAGACAGATTGCTGCTTCCGGTGTCCTTGCAAGCACTCTGGTAGTTTGGCCGGATATAGCTGGCTGGTCGCTATAGTGCCCTTGTAATCAGGCAATTGCAGAACACCAGCTCTGTGATGACACAGCCTCAAACGAGGGTCAGAGGCGTCTCCGAACTAAACAAACATATCACTTCCACTTCAACCCTCAGAACACTCATCCTGCAGTGACACGCCCAAAGGCATGCCTGCCACTTTTGCAGCAACAGCAGATAGCTGATCACTGATGGTGGCATTGCTGACGCCAGCACTGCTCAAGGCTGGCCTAGCAGGCCGACACTGCCAGAGCCGTCCCCATTGCCATTGGCACCTCCACAGACTCCTTCTCTGGCAGGTGCACTGTCACAGGGTGCGGCCGCTGGAACAGCACGAAGTTGGGTGATGCCATGTCATACTCAACCCCAGTGTAGCTCAGGCTACCAGTCTGTGAGGAGACATTGAAGATCTTGATGGAGTCGCTGTCCTGGTCTCCCACCACAGCATACTTCCCACAGGGAGCCAGGCCAAAGTGACGAGGACACTTGCCCAATGTGCTGTCAATGCTGACCAGGCTCAGGGAGCCATTCGTCTGGTCCACTGCATACACGGCAATGGAGTTGTGGCCTCGGTTGCTGATGTACACGTAGTGGCCCGCCTTGTCAATCTTGATCTCACTGACATAGTTCAGCTCCTTGAAGTCCTCAGGCAGGGTGCTGAGGCTCTGCACAGGGGTGATGCGCGCCTTCACCTCCTCAGGGTTGCTCTCATCCACAGCAAACACCTACCACAAGACGACAGCATCAAAACAAGTGAGTTAAATGACCTTTCCCACCTAAACATGAGCATTCCATTCTCACTAAGTCCTAAAAGCGCTCAAAACTGCACGAACACCCACTGCAGGATGGGTGGGTGAGCATCGAGCACTGTATCAACACCCGTACATGAAGTGCTTAATTTGCATGAAGAATCCCTGCAGCTGAACGACCTGCCCACCAGCATGCTGTTCATGCATTCACTTATGCCGATGAGCCAATATGTCCTTGTTGCAAAGCAATTCTTCAATTCAAGCTGGTGAAGTGGAGCTGACCAGAAAGACTGTACTTAAGCACAGAGGGAACTCCCCAAGTCTCGGCTGTTCAAAGGAAAACAAAGAGCAGTAATAAAGTACTCCGTTGACACTTGCTACAGGAGACTGCAATTTTAGCCTATGGCGCGTACCGATTGGCCTTGGAAACCTAGTATGTCTTGCCCCAGCTGACCAGCCACTGGTTCCCTCAACTCTATCATAGGCACAAGCTGATGCACAACCAGCCCGCATCTCACCTGCACATGGCTGCGCAGCTCACACCCAGAGTAGGCCACTGGCAGGGTAGGGTGGAACACAAAGTGGCGTGGGCCATCACCCGCAGGCAGGGGCACATGTGTCTGGTGCACCAGCCTCCCGGACTCATAGCCATACTGGTGGATGCAGTTGTCGCCCAGATCAGGCACAAACACCCACTTGTAGCTGGGGTGGAACACATTGCAGTGGGCATGGGGGCCGTCCATGCGGTTAGCCATGTGGTCCTGTTGGTAGCAGAAGCAACAGGTCAGCACCAGTACAACAAGGGTTGTAACATGTGCTCAACTGCAGACATCAATCTGGAATGGGGCCAGTCACCGAAGTATGCAGTTGCCTAATGTGTATCCAGTAGCATGGCCCAAAGTAAACTTCACACACCAGTAGCCACTAGCATGGCACCTACCAGTCTTTACACACTAGTATCCAATAGCGTGGAACGTCCCAGTCCCTGCACTTTAGTACCTAGTCTTCGCTTGCATGACACATTCTGGGGACCCTTCTTGCATAAGACAATCTGCAGTAGACCTCTTTACAATCCATGCTGCTAAGCCTGTCATACTTGCAGAAATGAGTCTCTGGGCCTCAGGCACTGCCAGCTTGGCTAGCAGAACCTTATAGCCAGCAACATAGGGGAGCTGTGTGACCTAATGACCCCGAGATATGGGCTCACCTCACGGCAAGTGACCTGCCTCCACGTGTCGCGCCTGGTCTGCTGGTGCTCCTGTACAACCCTGAGGGGTGCCCCCTCAGAGTCCAACTCGACTACGTTCATGATGCCATCCCAGTAGTTGCTGATGATGGCGTGCTTTGCCTGCTTGTCGAAGCTGATGTAGCAGGTGGATTTGCCCGTCATGGTGCAACGTCCGAGTTCCACCAAGTCCGCGTTGAATGGGTCCACACTGTAGGCGGTAATGTAGCCTTTCTGGTGGATGCATTCCGTCAACACGTACAACACGTTCAGATAAGGATGGTACCTGCGCAGAGCAGCCAGGATCACTTAGTACCAAGGACCACCAACACGTCAAAGCCGCGGTAGTTGTCATGCTAAAACAGGCAGCGCTGGACTCCGACTTACTTCATGAAAGCAGGATTGAGGCATTCAATCGTACGGACAACCTCCAGTTTGCCATCACGCCAGCGGCATACGACGATGCCCTTGCCTTCCTTCGTCCCCCGAGGCCAGTGCGGAAGCACAGAGTGGTCAGTGTAGCTCCCCAGAAAGACGAGAGTGTCGGTAGGCGTGGTCACAGAAGCATAGGCAATGCCATGATGCCCTGCCTCCTCTACGAAAGTCTGCAAACTCGCTCCAGGCATTTCGGAAACACAGAAACGTCGCACGGAACTTGCAAGGAACCAATGGTCTCAGCGGTAGTCTCCCAGAGCAGCAGCAAACTAGCAGTTGAAGCAGCACCTTCAGCTTTGCATAACGACTACCGAGCCGCGCTCCCTCAGCTATATGGGGGTTGGGAAACGTGCTGAACGATGACCGAAAACATCGTCACCATAAAATCTCTGAAAATCTTGGGGGTTAGGGTCTGGTTAGGGTTGAAGCTTCACTCGGCAATATGACCCTTCTGCTCCAGGCTTCTGCCACTCCCAAAAGTGTGTTCCGGCAATTCAATTCAACATCATACAGAATAACAACATGCTCATATTGCTAATCGCAGCATATAAGCACCCATCTCCATTTCGCAACTACCGGCAGTCTGCGTTCGAATCAAAGGTAAGGCATAAGACAAGACATGCGTGTAAACTGCCAATTTTGGGAAACAATCAATGCAGAAAAGCGCCAAAGATCGCCAGATTCAGAGTTCATACCACCAGATTCGTACCACCAGCTCCATTACAACCAGTATCAGGACTTCCAAACCCATTGCATGTTAATCTATCTGCCACACTAATAGCAAACAGCATTTAATTGACACTGCAGGATTCCTTGCACCATCACAATGAAACAGTCAGTGAACCAGTGTCAGAACTTCGACTGACTTGAGTTACAATATGCGCACTTCCTGAAGTACAGAGGCCGCTTGTACTAGCCATATAGAAGCCCGCAGTCTTTACGCTTCCGCTTGGTAATAAGCCGCGCAGCTTATATGAGGGTGAAACCACAGTAGCTACTACTCCCACAGTACCGGTCTACCGGTCCCACTCGAGTACTGTTTCTCACGGCGAGCAGGCTTGTGAGGAGTTTGCTCACGAAGCAACGCTTGTGAGGCAGTATCCTGCAGCTGTACCTGGTGTAGCGATGGTTGCCCTGCCAGAACGTTACAGTCTGCATGGGTCCAACTGCCTGGTTACTGGAGGATCCAAAGGCATTGGCAAGGCCGTCGTGAAGGAACTATGCAGTCTGGGGGCACGAGTAGGTACCGGCGGAACCAGCGCAACTTGCTTGCAACGGCTTGAGGCTGTCTGAGCTGCTGGCCCTCCAGGTGATCACATGCGCCAGGAGCAAGGATGATCTAGATGCGTGCGTTGCTTCCCTAAAGGCAGACGGCTTTGAAGTGCTAGTGAGTTGCCATCTCCATGCGAATTTGCTTTATCTATTCCAGGCTTGACCACACCAAAACTCCTGCAGGGCTTTGTGGCAGATGTAACAGCTGCTGAGCAGAGGCAAGCATTGCTTGATCAGGTACTGCCAGCAGGCCTTTCGACCACTCTGCCCTGGAGTGTGCGCACCCGACTTTCCATATAACTATTTGTTCTTGGCAGGTCACAGAGGCATGCAACGGTCAGCTTCATGTCCTTGGTAAGCAGTACTTCCAAAAAGGCCTAATAAACATACCATCTCCCGGGTGCCCGAGCAGTAGGAGCGTCCATATATTGTAAAGTTAAGAAGCAACACCGTAGGTTGTTGTTTCCATCCTTCTGTGCCTGTGTTCAAATCCTTGTGTACCACACCAGAGTAGGGTGCACACCAGCGCACATGTGGTGCCCCTGATACCTTGTCCAGTCCATGGCCCAGTAAATGCATTGTAGTAAATGTCCCATTGTGCTACCATAATGCTACATGAACCAGTGTGAGCGAGAGCTTGGGACAGCATGATGCTAGTGCTTGCTGTAAGTGTATCAATACGGGGCTCCTGTGTACTGCAGTTTGTAATGTTGGCACCAACACGCAGCTGCCTACAATGCAGTACACGACCCAGGTGAGCAGCTCAAGCAGCATGCTGTGGAGTTGAATCAGCAGACCCTATGTAGGGTTTTCCAATGAAGTTTGCATGGATTGGCCATTGTGTGCTGACTTGTTTTTACCGAGCCGCCTTTTTGAGCACTGCACCTTCAGCAGCTTTTTGTCCGTTAGTTAGAGCCCTGCCCATGCTGCCTGTGCCCGTATCTGGCTTGCAAAACCTTCCTACTGAAGTGAAGTGAACTATAGCAAAGGACGGACTCAGCCACTGCTGACCACCATATCTCCCTCCAAGCTACTACCGGTAGTGCTGCTGCGTGCAATACCAATCTTTTTCCTGCATAGCTTTTGCTACCCACATGCACAGCAAAAGATGCCAGCAGGTGTGGCCGGTGATCTTGTTTTGCACTCTGGCCTAAAATTACGCGCGTGTGCAGCTCGGTAAGCACAGCCATCACTCAGATCATAGCCAAAGCAGACCCAGGATGATGTACCCATATGCAGGGCGCTGGGTCAAACACACTGCTTTCAAACCTTGCGGAAACACGATGTTTGTTTGATCTATGTATACCAATTTGCTTCCACAAACTCTTGAGAGCAGTGTATATTGCTATGCGCTTCCACAAACTCTTCAGGGTAGTGTCCATTAAAGGTGTACAATACTCTAGAGGAGTCAACTTGGTCCCACATCTTGTCCCGCATACTAGTCTGTAACATGCTTGCCACGCACGTGGCACCCTTTACCACTTTCCTTCATCTTTTTTCCCCCTTTTCCACGTCCACTGCAGGACTACCAGCGCATAATGGGCACCAACTTGGATGCCACTTACGCCCTAGTTCAGACTTTCCAACCCCTGCTGAAAAGCGCAGGCAGCAGCAGCATGATTCTGGTCTCCAGTGTGGCAGGTGGGCCCCTAGCAGGCCGCAGCGGCAGCTTATACGCAGCTAGCAAGGCTGCCCTCAACCAGCTGTCAAAAAGCTGGGCCTGTGAGTGGGCCGGGGATGGCATTCGGGTCAACAGTGTGGCACCTTGGGTTACTTTGACTGAACTAGGCCAGCAGGTGAGGGCTGGGATGGAGCAGAACGACTCACCCTCTCTGGAGGAGGCGATTATGCTGAGCGTCTGCGGTGCTGAGGGTGCAGCATGTGATCTGCTGATATGTAAGTGCTAGTGTTAGAAACTGCTGGCCGTAGCAAAAAAAGCCATAGGCTCCGCACCTCAAGCTGTTACCGAGAAGCAGAGAGAGGTGGAACAGAATGTTAATTGTATCGGCATGCAAGGCACATTTATGCCTAGAAATGAGGTCCAGCAGCTAGGTCAGCTGTTTTGGGCTAGCAGGTAGGGTGTTCAATTACCTCGGCAGCACTTACGCATGGTAAGAAGCAGTGCTGCACGGGCATGCTTAGTACATGCCCATGGAACACAGTTTGGCTCTGTTACGAGCGGCCCCTGTGTGGGGCCAACTTGTAATCTTATGATGTGCCTGATGTTGACCAGCATGTTACTTGGTGAAATGTGCAAAAACACTATTATTCTCTAGGTCTCAGTACAGCAGGGGTATTAGACATACGAGTTTAGACAGGGCAGGTGAAAGGAGGTTGACAGAACATCCCCCCCCCCCCATTCCCTTCTTTAGCTACGAAGCATTACATAGGCAGCAAGCATATTTCATTCGCTACAGGGCGTTTTGTTGTAACATGGCTATGACAGTAGCAACCTCAAGCTGCGCCAAAACGGCTCTACGGCAGCTGCTTCCTGGTTAGAAGCTTCATGGCTTGTAGTTTTTAGGCTGCGAAGTAGGCACATGGCTCTTGCAGTTTGTGCTCTGCCAAGGCTGCTTTCGTTGGTGACTTCGGCGACCTCTGTACGGGGTTGACTGCTCTTGGCATGAGTACCTGTTTCTTTTGTCATGGTTCTGCAATGCAGCATGCAGCTTTAGGTCTACGTCGCAGGGACAAGCCCCATTACACAAGATGGGCCTGCAGTTGATACATGAATTAATCAACCCGCTTTTAACAGTTCCAGTGATGCTGCCAAAGGTCAGTGGTGACATGCAGTGTGGCGCTGCTGCTGTTACTCCTGCAGAACCTGAAGGACCCTGAGCTGGTGGAGCAGTTGCTGGCCAGGACGCCCCTCAAGAGGCTGGCGCAACCTGAGGATGTATCAGGTGAGGGGGAGGCCTGCTTTATGGTTTCAGTCTTGTGAGGTTCAGGGGAAGGGGCACGGATGGAGCAATCAAAGGCAGGCATAGCTGTGCTTCGGTGACAGCATGTGGAACCCCAGAACAGGACATCCTGCAGATGTGCAGGAGGGCAACTTTTATGGATGAGCCCATTGGCTGCACGTGCTTAAAAAAAGCCAGAGTGCAGGTTGGATCTCTTTCAAGTTCAGAGCTAGCATATCATGCGACGTACATGTGTGGGTAGAAAGCACCTGGCACAAAGGGTTGCAGGTTTTCTGTCAGCTGCTTGAGAGCGACAGCAGGGGCCAGGGCCTAGGGGTAAAGTGGGACCATAGAACATGCAACAGACTTGTGATTCTTGGTCCAATTGCAAAACCGCAAGTAGAGAGCATGATTACAGTCACTACTAGTTTGCATGTCATCATCCTTTTATACACATGTATGAAAGGCGTGTAATGGGTGGATGTACCATGGTACCACCAAGGCAAGCTGGAGGGTCTCTGTGGATGCATCTTGGAGAGATGGAGACTCAGCCCCCATCTGCTCCTTTTTGTGTATGAGTACATGTTGCAGCATGGAAGTACCAGGTCATCAGGGCAAGACCTCTGGGCTAGCCACAGCACAGGCCTGCTCTGCTGTGTGCCTCAAGACAATACACAATGCATGGACGGCAGCAAGGTTGGGAACCTGGAAGTGGCACTCTGACAACCATGCAGTTTGAGGAAGATGACATGCTCTGCATTGCCTGCAGACCTACTTGCAAATGTCCCCATGTATACCAGCACTGGGCAGCTGCTGGGCTTCTTGATCACTAGTGGCCCTTCCCAGGAGGATTCTTCCCGATCACCAATTGTCTCGCAGACTGTTTGTCGGGTAAAGTCAATATGCGCTTGTTGTCCTTGTTGCTTTTCCAGGGTTGGTGGCCTTCCTGTGCTCCCCTGCAGCCAGCTACATCACAGGGCAGACCATTGCTGTGGACGGTGGCTACTCAGTTATGGGCTTTTGGTGACCATTATGCCAGCGTTCGTTACTGGGAGGCCCTGGAGGCAACACACAGGCGTACAGGTGTTCCAGCTGTGTGTAAGAAGCTAGCAGGGTCCCCGTCCTGGTCCAAGTTGCTAGGTCACCCTGGGCTGTGACATGGCCGTCTACTTTTGCTATGTGCAACGTCATGGTATGGATGTAAAGAGTTCCCAGTGTGGGCGCGTGTAAGTGCTATGGCTGTGGTACATACTGCCAGACAGTGCTGATGTCCCGACCTTTGCATGCCCTGTTGGAGCGAGGGGCCACAGCCTGCTACCAAGGAACAGAGTCGACAGAGCAGCCTGAGCCAAATCGGTCGTTATAGTGAGACCGATGTTCTGCTTCGGCACCGCAGACAGTTGGTGCTTTGAAGAGTGAGACGGGTGCCCGCGCTCCGCGCAAGCCACCTAGGATGCTACAATAGCAATGTCATATTCTGTAGACGCCTATCAATTTTTTTGCCCTAGCAGTGATGTTGTAAGCTATCGCCCAGCCGGACAAATGATCTGAAAGGGATTCATATCGATACCTCAATAGGCAGCCTTCAGGATGCGGACCTCAACTTTCTTCATCCTGCCGTTGACGATCTTGCAGGTGTGTTGTACGCATGTATAATGCATTGGACTCAGCCGATAACGAGGCATGGCGACATGGTCATGTTGTCAACTTTATCATGTAACGTCTCATCTCTGTGTTTCCAGCTTGGCACGGCCATTGCCGTTCTTGCCATTACCGCCGTGAGGCTTGGTGGAGTTCAAGACATTCAAGGCCTCACGAATCAAAGCGTCTGCTTGCTGAGTGGTGACACTGCGAACAAGAACCCGTGCTACTACGCATATGCAGTGGGCGCTATCAGTATCGTGCTCACCATTCTTATCGGTCTACTTCAGGTAGGCGCCTATGTCAATGTCTGAATTCATGCTGCTGACATGTGCTACCCCTCAGGCATGTTGCATAGATGCTATGACCTAGCCTGTACTTGAGCAACTGTGGTAGCAGACCTATATGACCTTCATTACCTGGGAGGTAAACCTAGGAGCAGCTCAAAGCCGCAACACAAGAAGAGGGCTATGACGGCAGCTACATGAGCAGCTGCATCTGTTTTTAGACCGCACCAGCGTGCTCTGAACAGGCAGCGGGAGCAGTAGTATATATCATCTTCAAGGACCCCGCAGCTGCTTGTGCATGTGCAGTGCCAATGCATGCATCCTGCATGCAGCTTCCCTCAGTGGAAGATGAGCTTACATGCTATGTTCACATACAGAAGATAAGCAGCTCCATGCAGCTCCCACAACTCCATGTATCAGTAAAGGGGTTCATCTCACATTTTGTTGAAGCTGCACTTGTGGCTGTATGTACCTACCCTTCTGGCACTTAGCAGCCAGCATATTGGTTCTGGTCAGCAACCGTCGTTGTTTGCCTTGCATGCTTGGCACGGGCCATCCATAATCTGTGCCTAACAGTCCCCCCCCTCCCCCCCGCTTCCACCTTTGCGTCCCCTGCAGCTAATCACCTGCAACTGCTGCGGTGCTGGCAAGATCATCGATGCTGTCTTCACCATCCTAGCTGGTGCATGGTGGCTCATTGCTGGCTTTGTCTTTGCTGGCTACGTCAAGCCTGCTAATGACAAGGGCGTCCCTGCCCAAGGCTGGCGTAATGCAGTGGTGCTGCTTGCATGGATCACTGCTGGTCTCTTTGGCCTGCTGTTCCTGGTGCATGCTGGGCGCCTCAGTGCTGCCTGCTGCAAAGGTCGCAGGAAGGGGGAGGATGATGTTGAGAAGGCAGGGATCAGGCCCAGGGACCGGTCAAGTGCAGCGGTGGAGCTGGGTAATGAGGTCCGGAACCGGCCTTACATGGCAGGCAGGGGAGGGGGCAGTGGCAGGGGCGCTGCCGGGAACCCTGCTAACTACCTTGGGGGCGGAAGCACAATCTAAAGCTGGGGTTTTAGGGGCCATGGGCACGTAACGTGCCCAGCCGGACTTTCAAGTCCATTGTATCTGGTTAGTTGGGTCTGGGGGCAGAGCTGGATTCCAATGGTGTTGATGGCTGTTATTGGGAACGTGCAGTGGGCGGGGAGTTGTGTGATTGGGACGCTTTGATTGTTGAAGCATGTTGGGCCACACTTTGATAAAGCATGCATGTGGCAGGGAGGTGGTGTGGTAAGGATGCAACAGCGGCACAGAAGCATTTGCAAGCAGCAGCAGCAGCAGCAGGTGTAGAGAAAGCAACGGAGGCTACTGGAGCTGGAGTTGCAGCAGCAGTATAGCAGAGAGCAGCTGTGGAGAAGCAAGCATTGGTTGCGAAATCACAGTCAGGAGGCGCAGTGGGGCGGAAGGAACTGCAGCTGTAGGACGGAACAAGGCATGCTTCCTGCTAATGGCACTGTTGGACACGACGACCTCCATCCTCCCAGCACACTGCTATGCGCTGGGCAGGAGGTGCTTTGGGAGCTCTCTGTGGTACTTGGGCTCAGGCGGCAGGTTAGCAAGAGGAGAGCCAGGGCAATCTGTGCGGCTTGCATGATGGAGGCACCTCTCTCTGCATGGTGTATCTATTGCCATTACTGGAGGTAGGGGGTTGGGCCAGGACGCGGCAATGCTGTGCGATGGGTAGTTGCAAGGGTGGGCTGATGTGTGACAGGGCATGCTGAAGTAATATCAAAGGTCAATGCTGCAGTGCTGGTGACAAGACCTATTTGATTTTATGTCGCTTGGCAGGTCTAGGGCAAATGAAACAGGGTGGGTCTGGCATGCTTTGGCAGCTCAGGTGTAAGTGGGGGCATTCAGGGTTATGTAGCTGCTGCAGACGACGTTGGATGCCCATGTGCTGTTCAGTCTGAGGTAGTGCTAGGGATGGATTCAGATGTCGTGTGGATGATTGGTTTTCCCTATTTGCTTGAGCAGTGCACTAGTGGTGCGGGTGGGCATGAAAGCATATGCAGTGCTGCCTTGCATTTGTGATATAGGTGACAGCACAGCTTCACAGCCGTGCATGCAATGTCAACATGATTTTGCCCAGGTGTTGCATACTTGGTTTCATTGCTAGGGTGCTGCACGGCCCAGAGGGCAGTGCAGTGGTCTCTCTTAACATATGGTTTCATTGCATGCTGCTTATGGTAATGTTGACACTCCCGGTAATTTTATTGGTCAATGATTGGGTTATGTACACGGAGTGCATCTAGTACCGGTATCTTGCTCCTTGTGAAATTCATGAACATGAGCAAGGCTCGAGGGTGTGCCGCACCTTAAATTTTTGTTTGTTTGTTTGTTTGTGCTAGTGTGGAGCAGCATTTTGAGTTGAGACCTGATAAATGGCTTGATATGGTTGGATCTCATGCACAGCAGGGGTGTAGCGGGTCATAAATGCATTCTAGTACTTCATGGCTATGGCGTACTTGTTCGATATTTGGAGGGTGCATGGTCAGGAGGAAGAGTCAGGGGCGCAGCTTGGCTACTCACTGCCGAGCGTCTTTAGCGGTTCAATTTTGCCCCTCACGCCACAGGTTAGTGGAGCGTGCGGTGTGAGAAAGGTCGTCAACGACAAGGTTGTATAAACCCAAACTTCAATTGTTGGAAGCGCTATACTGGGTTGGTTCCGTTGGTGCTCATATCGCGGCAGCCCACGGCTGGCCTGTGCAGGTAGAGGTGCAGTTTATACATAGTTTATCCATCACAGACGGTATCTGACATTGTTTTAGTAGATGAGCAAACTGGAGATCAATGCATGCCATGCATTATTAGATCTAGAGTACTAAAATGCTGTGCCGATGGTTGGTCCAATGGCTTCCCGACATGTCAATGGAAAGCGGGACCCAGGGATGTTAAGTTTTCAACTGCTCATTTCATTGGAATTTAGTCTCAGGAGAGGGTGACGTGAAGGAAGTGTATATAATGTGAAGATGGTCCTGGTGATTTCCGGAAGGTGAACCGCCACTAGTTCGCATTTCGAGCCCGACAAGCTTGGAGAGATCAGAAATGCAGGCGAAACCGACAACACCGTGATGATATGGTACAGCTGCTGCGGTCTGTCACAAACTCTGCACTACAGTCATGGTGTTGAGTGCTGCATTGCCACTCTCAGGGGCCGACCCCTTTGCTAGCGCGTAGTGAGGGGCTTAGTGTGATTGGATTTGAGTCGAAGCAATGCAGAGACAACTTCGATCTACGCTGGGGCACTGTAGACCTGCGTCATTTGGATCTATCCAGAGCCATGCCATCGCTCTTCAACCTCTGAGCCTCCGACAATCTCAATGTCTGGGTCAGCCGAGACTGCCGATCATTAAAGTAAGTCCCTGATGTGCGATTAGTATAGCCCTAGCAGGCCATGGCTTGCTGAGCTATGCAGTTCCTTGTAGGTTGGGAGGAGGGATGTCCGGGCCTACGCCAAGAAAGGCTTCTCGAAGGCGAAGCCCAAGCCCAAACCTCAAAAAGCCAAGCGCGTATTACCTGCGGAGAATAACGAGTCCTCAGAGATCAGTGAGATGTAAGTTGGCAAGTTGGTATTTAAAGACAGTCTTCATGGGTGTCTGAGCGAGAGTCCCTTGAACCGAAGTGTAATGTTGCCATGCATGAGATTGTCGAATAGACCATGGTCTGAATTACTATTTTAGATCTTAATCGCGCTAACCCGCCCTACCATTTACCGCCGAGGCACGATGATTTCGACACCCACGGGTGGGCCATGGCTCGGGCAGTAGTTATGTGTGGCAATCTTATATCTTTACATATGTCACACTCCTGAGCAGACCCTTCTCCTTATCTATGCGTTCAGGCTCGCTCAGTACCGTGCAGCTAAGGCGTCCAAAAGCAGCAGCAGCAGTAGTAGTACCTCATCCTCCCAGGAGCCCCGTGACCCAATGGAGATCCTGGACGACATCTTGACCCAGGCCAGGCAACAGCAGCAAAAGAAGCAGCAGCAGCGTGAACAGCAGCAGGAGAAGCAGCTGCAAAAGGAGCCAGATCATACCACTGCTGCACCAGCAGCAGCAATAGCAGCACCAACACAGGTAGCGAAGCCCGCCTCAAACAACGGCAAACTTGCAAGCCCTTCCTCGAAACATTCCCCAACAGCTGCTGCTGTGCCACCTGCCACCCCTGCAGCTTCTGTTAAGGAGCCAGCAAAAGCACCAGCAGCGAAACCATCAGCATCAGCATCAACACCAGCAGCAGGAGCTAGCAGCAGGTCTGCACTACCATCAGAGGCTGCATCTAAGCAAATGCACGAGTCAGCAGCAGCACTGTTTGCAGACATGGATGAAGCGAGCAATGCAGCTCAAGCCGCAGCTGCACCACCAGCACCAGCAGCTCCCTCTGTAAGCCCAGCACCATCAGAAGCTTCCCCAACAGCAATTGGAGCCACAGCTACAGCCACAGCCGCCCCCTCAGCTGCTACTGCCACCTCCTCCCCTCCCCCTGCCAGTGCTAGAGCAGCAGCCACCCTGGCACCCACCCCTCCCACCATTCCCCCCCTCCCATACCTCACTCGCGCAGCAGTGGAGTTAGGTGAAGCAGAGGGGCATGTGGGCCGCCTGGCAGGACTTATGACAGACGCATCTGCCATATTAGATGTGCTCATGGAGTCCGCCCCGGCCCCGCTACCGGGTGAAGATGAATCTCAGGAGTGGACCACCCTGCTGGAATTAATGGGGGGAGTGATGGGGGATATTAAGGAGGAGATGGATGTGGTGTGTCAGCAGTTACAGACAGCGAGTGCAGACCTAGGCGGGGTGGGATCTGCTGTGCAAGAGGCGTGCACACATGCGTACCAGCAGGCCTATGCTGACGCAGCAGCGGCCACGGCGGGGAAGATCGCGGCTATAGCGGAGAAAGCAGCGGCGGAGAAGGCCCGCGCGGTGGAAGCGGCAGTCACGGCAGAACGGGCCGTAGCGGAGAAGAAATCAATGTCGTCGGGGACACAGCAGACTGCATTAGCAACTGCGGTGAAGGAAGCAGTAGCAGCGGAACGCGCCGCAGCCGAGGCCAAGATTGCGAGACTGAAAGAGATCGCCGAGGCGGAGAGAGAGGCGGCGGCGGAGGCCGTAGCGGCAGCAAAGGAAGCCGTGCAGGCCGCGGCTGTGGAAAATGACGAGATTTTGAATTTGAAAAGGCAGCTGGCAGCTGCTAAGGAGGAGGCTGATGCGCTGAAGGGCAAGGCGATCAGTGCACGTGATGATGCTGAGGCCTGGAAGAGGCAGGTGGTGGTGATTGAGGAGCAGCTGGAGGCAGTACAGACCAGGCAGAAGCAACAAGACGATGTACTGCCTAACAGTGTGCAGACCCTCATGGCCAGCCAGGTGAGACGGAAGGGGGATGGGAAATAAGGGTGTTGGGACGAGGTTGCGTAAGGGGGGAGGCGGAAGCAAGGAAGAGGGAGGGGCAAGGAATCATGTTCTTGGTGTGGGGTTCTTAGAAGGGGGCGGAAGAAGTAAGGAGGAAGTGCTTGCAAGTTTGGTTGCAAGTCTGATTGCTTTTTTTCATGGCTTGCTCCATCAGCATAATGCATGGTCCACCACTACAGCAAAGATATCAACATCTATGCTGAAGCCACAAGCTCAGACCATGCAGCTAGGGTTTAGGGTATAGTCCTGCTGCTGCTGCTGCTGCTCAGGGGCTTGTCTGCCACATGCTTCAGCTCTGATGCTTCCAAGACTCATTGGGACCTGGTTCTTCCAGGCGTCCCCCTTTGTTCTCCCCCCCCCCCCTTTTCTCTCCCTGCTCCCCCCCCCCTTTTCCTCTCCCTCCCACCCCCCCTCCCTTTTTCTCTGCCTCCCCCCCCCCCTTCCCCCTCTGCCCCCCCTTTTTTTCTTTCCCTCCCTGCCCCCCCCCCCCCCGTTTCTTACTCCCTGCCCCCCCTTTTGTCTCTCCCTGCCCCTCTTTTTGTTTCTGCCTGCCCCCCCTTTTTTTCCCTCCCTGCCCCCCCTATCCGCTCCGCCCCCCCTTTTTCTATCCCTCCCCCCCCCCTCAACTGTCCTCTTTCCCCCTCCCGTTGTCCCCCTCCCAGCTCCCGCTTCCCACCCTGCTCTTTCTCCTGAGCCTGAGGTCCTTGGGATCCATTTCTGAGACTCAAGTCAATTAACCCATTTCAGTTGGATGACCCAGTTCTTCTAGGCCGTCCTTTGTATAGGCTTGGGAAGGATGTGTTGGAAACAGAACACTCAGTATCAAAGCATTTACTGGGATACCTCCTCCGCCTAATTGCCTGTGGTATCCTGCCTTTGAACATTTTGCACCCTCTTAAAACCTTGTCTACTGTGCTTCCTAACTCCCTTGACCTGCACTTGGGACCGGCAGCTGGGTAACAACCCTCAATGGCATGAACAGCTGTAAGAGCTGAACATAGGCACTGTAGTGTGCTCATAATCCCTCCAACCGTGCATCCCCATGCTTTCCTGCGCTCGACCCCCTTCTCACCTGGACTACATTATCCCACTCCTTTACCCAGTCCCATCCCTAACCCCTCCCCACCTTTTCCCCCTCACTCATCCCTTCCCGACCCCTTTTCACCCCCTCCCCTTCCCCACCCCACCCTTACTGCACTGTCGTAATTCCCTCTCTCTCTCCTCCTTGACCCCGTATTGTCCCCCATCCCTTGCTCCCCTCCTCTCCCCCCCTCTGCCTCCCTCCCCCCTCCTGGGCTCATTATTCCTCATTTCAATGCCCTTTGCCCCTACGTGTCCCCTCCATCCCATGTCTCCCCCCCCCCCTCCCGGGGTTCAGGTGTGTAGGCAGTAACAGCATGGCCATCTCTTGCCCTGCTGCCTCTGCTGTTCTGATTGTCATGTGCAGGCTGCTTCTCCTCTCTCAGCCCAGGCGATCAACACAGCCACTTACTGGAGCAGGTACAGAATGTCATGCAGATACGGCTTTCCATCCTGACACTCCTCTTCTGCTTTGCTGTTCAATTTTTATTTCCCCTCCTTTTGGTGTGCGCCCCCCCCTTCCCCCCCCCCCCTTCCTCTCCCCCCTGTTGGCTGGCGCCAGCCCAATTGAGGTTCAACTCTTGCATTTACTCATTCTTCAACCCATCCGCCTCCCCTACCTGTGGCCCTGCGCCCCACCCTTCTCTGCCCCCCTCTTCTGCTCCGTATAGTTGGCATACTCTAGAGTTGTTGTTTTGCCCCTCTTTCCTTTCTTCCTCACTGTTACGCTTGCCGTTCATTACAAGCCCTGCTTGGTGTCCCTGGTACGCAACCTCCTGTTGACCAACCTCCACTTACTAGAGCAGCTAGGAGATCTGATGCGCACCATTGCAAGCAGCACTGATGTCTTTTCCTTTCCTCTCTGCACATCCCTGGCCTCCCCCCTCCTTCCCCTCCCCCCTGCAAAGCAGCATACCTCCACCATCCCCCTCTACCTACTAGGCGACCAGTCACACCCAGAAATCTTAATAACTGTTGACCCATTCCCACTCACGCTTCCCCCCTCCTTTATCCCACCTTGTTCTTCATAATCAGGTGACCACCAACCTCCAGCTACTTGAGCAGCTAGGAGACCTAATGCGCACCATCCTGAGCAGCACTGATCTTTGTTTCTTTTCATCACCCCCCCCCTCCCCCCCATACCTCCTGCATGCCTTCATGGCTCCCCCCTAGCTACTAGGCAACCAGTCATCCACAACAATCATTAAACTTGTACAACACATACTAAACACGCTATTTCTCCTTTATTCGTCCCTGTTATCTGTCAGGTGACCACCAACCTCCAGCTACTTGAGCAGCTAGGAGACCTAATGCGCACCATCCTGAGCAGCACTGCTGGTATGGAGTCGTCCAGTCAGCAGCAGCTGGCCAGTGGAGTGAGTAGCATGGTGCGCATCATAGGAGATCATGGGGCAGCAGTGGGGGAGATCATGGCGGAGATGAACTTGGGGGGAGGGACACAGCTAGGAACAACAGCACCAACAGCACCAGCAACAACAGCAACAGTGCCGCAGCAGCGGGCTACACATCAGCAGGTTGGTGTGAGGGTTTAGGAGTTTGGGTGGTGTACCCATGGTCGCCTATCTGCTGGGAGGGAGGGGGGGGGGTGATGCGGAGTATGCTATGCCGTTGTTCTGGAGGAGCTGGAGATTGTTGGGCTTAGTGTTGCTGCTTGGTGCAGCAAGGAATGAGATCTATTGGGTGAGAGGGTTACATTGCAACAGCTGCTCTCCCCATGTCATGGTGTCCTGTGGATTAGGATACATGGCACAGCTTTGCCCTGTGGGCCATGAGTTGAGAGTGCAGGCCCAGAGGATATAGGGTTTAGGGTTTAGAGTGCAGGCCCAGAGGATATAGGGTTTAGGGTTTAGAGTGCAGGCCCAGAGGATATAGGGTTTAGAGTGCAGGCCAGAGGATATAGGGTTTAGAGTGCAGGCCAGAGGATATAGGGTTTAGGGTTTAGAGTGCAGGCCCAGAGGATATAGGGTTTAGAGTGCAGGCCCAGAGGATATAGGGTTTAGAGTGCAGGCCCAGAGGATATAGGGTTTAGAGTGCAGGCCAGAGGATATAGGGTTTAGGGAACAGAGTGCAGGCCCAGAGGGTTCAGGGTTGCAGGGTCTAGACTGCAGGCCCAGAGGGTTCAGGGTTTAGGGTCTAGAGTGCAGGCCCAGAGAATTCAGGGTTTACGGTTTACAGTGGGCCTAGAGGAGAGATAGTCATGAGGAGGTGGGACTGGGGGTGCAGCCACCTGTTTGCTGCTGAGACCTTGGAATACGAGTTCTGAGGGGGGGCGCTTCGCTAAACCCTTTGGAGGAGCTGCGCAGTTATTTCTATGGTACAGTGATGCTCTAGTGTCAGGATTAACTGGGTCAGGGGGTGCGGGGATGATCAGTAAGAAATCTAGCATATCCTGTGGCCTGCCCTTAGCCTGCCCCCTGAGGTGGGTGGGGGGGATGTTGTTAGGTGCAAGGCTTTGTACTGTGCACATGAGGGTGCAGGTATCAAGGTGGAGGCTGCAGTTGATAATTGAGTACAGGCAATTGATTTCTGTTTTGGGACCTGGCGGGGTGTTAAGATTAGGGTATAGCTGGGCGCCTGCATACCCTGTGGCATGGCCCCAGCTTGCCCCCTGAGGTAGGGTGGGAGTTGATGGTCGAGGGATCTGTTTTATGTTTTGGGACGTGGCGTGGGTTTCAAGACCGGGGGTTGCCCCAGGAGCCACAGCTTCAGATGGTGGAGTCCAGGGTTTAGGGTTTTAGGGTTTAGGGTTTTAGGGATGCAGGCCTAAACCGTAAACCCAGGAGCCATAGCTTCAGATGGTGGGGTTATGGCATTAGGGCTTAGGGGTTTCGGCCTAAACCCTAACCCCAGGAGCCACAGGTGGGGGGCAATTGTTGGTCAGGTAATAGCCTGTTACATCTACGCTCAATCAACCATGAGCTGCGTACAGCTGAGGAAGTAGGCTTACTATAGTGAGGGCACCTGCCTCCTGAACATGACCAAAAATATGTCCTGGCTTATCAGCGGAGATAGCCATTCTGCTGCTGCAAGGCTTTTTAGAATAAGGATGTGGATCTTACTCTGATTGATTTGGTGGGGCCACATCAAGAAGCGGATGGCATAATACGGCAGGTGGCAGGGGGGTTGGTCTGTTGTAATGATATGCCAGGAGAAGGTTGGGTGGGGCTTCAGCGGTGTAGTGTTAGAGGTTTTGGGTTATCTAGCTGACCCTGGGTCTAGTTGCAGGCACCTCCTTCTGACTAATAGTGGTGCTATGGAGTGGATTGCTTATGGAGATGAATTTCTAGAGATGAATCTCCTATCAAGGCTGGTGCGAAACTTCTGTGGGAAGTTCAGCACAGCATAGGTTTTCTGATGTGGCCTGCCCAGGGTTTAGGGTTCTAGGGCTTAGGTCTTGTGGTGTGGCGTGACCAGTGTTTAGGGTTCTTGACTTTGGTTTTGTGGTGTGGCATGAACAGAGACGGTCACTGCTGTTTGGTGGGATCATCTGTTTGCAGGGAGGTGTGCCTTTATGACTCAGGCACAAAGCTTACATGTGAGCTGAGGTATGTATATGTTATCGAGGTCTAGACCATACTGTTTTGAATGGAGGCAGAAGGCAAAGATGGCCAGCATCAGCAAATGCTGGATGAAGTATAAGAAGCAGGCGCATCAATGTTGGTGTGTTTCTGTCATTAGCCTTCTCAATAGTATATATCTAGAGGTGTTCGGGAGGTGTTGTTATGGGATATCGTGAGTGCAAGCATCACAGTACATTCCACGCCTTGGGAATCCATCCAAATCCCTGCTGGAGTCAGTCGTCATATATACAGCTTCCCGGCCCCAAACAAAGCTATCCACTGAAGATAAACAGTAGATGGTCAGTGCTTGCAAAGGGTTGTCGCTGAGCAGAGAGCTTGTTAGGGTGACTCCCACTCAGTTAAGGGTGGGGCTGTCTAAGCAGCATTAAGTCACAGTTTAGGGTTTAGGGTTTAGGGTTTAGGTTTAAACCCTAAGCAGCATTAAGTCACAGGAAAGTCTTTCCAAGCCAGACGTGCATGCTGGACCGCCCTTGAAGCTGATGGCTGGGTCCTCACTGCATTCGGACCAGGTTGAGTTTGTTAAGAGAGACCACTGCACAGCCCTTTGGGCCGTGCAGCACCCAGGCATGACTCCAACCAGCTTGTAGGGGGGTGGGGTGCTTATGTTTGGAGACCAGGTTATGTTTGGAGAAGAGGAACTGTTTTCTTTATATGAGGCGTCATAGATTGTGTGGCAGACATTCAATGCTATGCGGCAGTGGTGCCTTTGCAGTAGGAGTTGGCAAACAATAGATGCAGCTCTAGTGCTCATTGTAAAGCTCAGCTGGAAGAGAAGGATGTGTCTTGCTTCGAGGAAAAGTTCTGCTGCTGCTGCTGCTCATGGTGATGGTGTGTTTGGTGGGTCCAAGTTGGCAGCCCTCTTGCGGCTGTTACACCCAGAATGTTTGTTTGTTTGGTTGGTGATGAAGAGAGACGATGACTCTGCCAACAGTAGCAGTAGTACCAGGAGCTCTTCTTGATGTTCTGTTTGTCTTTTTCCTGAACGGACTGCGTGTAGAGCTGATGTAGAAGCTGACAGCAGCAATCATTACTCGTTCTTTGCTCAAATGTGCCCTTATGTCCTCCTTGTATGGTTGTCTGTCCAAGTGACAGGGAAATTGCAGTGGAGGGTGGTCAGGGTGGCGATGCTTGCCAGCAGGAGCTGTCTTTTTTCAACTCAGATCCTTACTGCCTTGCCAGCAGGGTGATTACATCAGGTTTATGAGTGCGCATGTGCTCTTTGGGCTTCTGGTAATACGGGTGGTCCTGGCAGGGCACACGTATACTGGGTCGAGGTTCACACATTGGTGATGGTGGCGGGAGCTGTACTAGCCTGATTGACAGTGGGGCAACCAGCCAGTGCTCCTGGGGCATGTACTAGGCTGCAGCAGGAATTGATGCTTGCTGTTCCTGCTGTACTTGCTCTCCCGGCTGCTGCGTTGCAGCTGCGTCATTTTGGCCTCCATGGCCCAGTTGCTTCTACTGATGCTGTTGCTATGATCCCAGGCAGTTGCAAGCTGGCCTCGTGCTCGCTAGTGCCGTGTTTGGCAGGCCACCTTATTTGATTACACTCCTTTTTGCCCCTGCTGGAGCAACATGATGTTCCAGCATGGAATGAAGGGCGCAGCTACCTTTACATTGATTTGTTGAAGGGCTAGTACCTTGTGCTCTTCATACAATTTTGTGTGCGACCAGCCTCACGAAGGCATTTCCAGTGCGCTCCGCTTTAAGGGGCTGCTGAACAAGAGTGAGGGGGGCCAGTGGAGACTTATTCGGCCATGTCTGGGTGATTTTGTATGTGATGGCCTTGATTAGCTGTCATATTGCACCTAAATAGGATGTGACTGGGCATATAGCATGAGAATGATCTAGCAACATGTTTTTGGCTGGATCTGCCAGCTGCGCATCTGGTGCAGTTTTGCTACGGTATCGGCTGGGTATCATATATGTTGTCAAGTTCAGGTCTCAAACCTGGACGTTGAATATAGTTTCTTTTATACACCTGGCTCTGGATGAAAGTGTTGAGGTGTTGTTGTACAGGCATGCTGCTGCATGATTGCATAAGCACAGGCAGGGCAGTCTGCTTTTTTCCTGTTAGTGCTGATGCTGTATGGCTGTTGCAACCACGGAGAGGTTTGTTGCATGCAGGGTGAGCGGCTTGCTGTGCATGGTCTTCCAGTCCAATCCATGTCACGTGGGCCCTATTCACTTGCTGGACTGTCCAGTCTGATTCAGCACTGCTTACTCTAACATGGCCAGGTGTTCAGGAAAGTCACAGAGAGAGAGAGAGAGCTACGCAAGGAGGCTCGTGAGGCGGCCTCCCGCGTGGGGTTAAGGGACTGCACGCTATCCTGGAACATCCAGTGCTGCTAGTACCATTGGTGTGGGGGGCATTCCACCCGATTCCCACAACCATGCCCACCCTGGGCCAGGGTCAGTGCCTTTGTTTCATGCAGCGCACTTCACCACACTGCGTATGACCACAGGAAAGTCACAAACTCCCTGATGGACTTTGCCACTTGCCTCAACACGGGGCCAAGTCAAACTGAGTGTTGCTGAATGGGCTTCCAAATGAAGTATTTGCACGGCAGAGTCTTTGCTGGGCCAAGGTCCTACACCACATGATGGTGGTGGTAAGCAGCAAAGCCATATATCTGGCTTTAACTGCAGCAGTTGGCGAGGATTTGGATGCAGGCTGTGTAGGCATATGTTGTCATACATGCCGAAGATAACCCGCATTCTGTTCCACCTCGCTGTACTTTGTGACAGCTTGAGGTGTGGGGCCTATGGCACTTTTTGCTATGGCATATCATGGACTGTGATACAGGCTGTATTGGACCATGCAGACAGATGGTTGTTGCCGCTACTGCTGTTGCTCTAACTACTTGACCTTGTAAAATTGTCTTCACATGGGCAAATATCTAGAGCAAGAGCAGGTGCGGCAGCAACCCGCATATGTCTGCATAGTCCAAAACAGCATACATCCATCACACCTCAGAGGCAGCCTCTTGGACCACTTGATTGAGGGGCCGTGGTTACAGCCCACACCAAAAGGTATCCGACCAGTGTTGTCCTATATGACAATTTCTTTGCTCTCGGCATATAGCATGAGATCTAGGAACAGGTGATGGCTGGATCTGCCAGCTGCGTATCTGGTGCACTTTTGCTACGGTGTTGGCTGGATATCATATGTTGTCAACTTCAGGTCTCGGACCCGGACATTGAATATAGTCTGTTTTATACACCTGGATCTGGATGAAAATGTTGAGGTTTAGTTGGACATGCATGCTGGGTGGTTGCCATATAAGCACAGGCATGACAGTCTGTTTCTTTTTCTGTTAGTGCTGATGATGTATGTCTATTGCATCGTGTGGACTGGTTTCTTGCATATAGTGGCAGGGTTTAGCCTTGCATGGTCGTGCATTCCAACCCATGTAAGTCTATTGGGCCATATTTACTTTCTGTGCATGGTCTTGCCGCCCAACCCATGTCATTTAGGCCCTTGCTTGCCTGTTCAGTCTGAGGCAGCAATGCTCAGTCTGACATGGCAACGTGTTGAGTCAGGCAGGAGAGTCAATGGTCAGGGCTTTCAACTGAAGTATTTGTGAGGCAGAGTTGTTCCTGGGCCGGGGGCCTGAACCACATGTTCGTGGTGGTGGTGGTAAAGCAGCAACAACCATGTATCTTTGAGTTGCAGCCGTGAGGCGTTGGATGCAGGCTGTATTGGACCACTGCATGCAGACAGATGGTTGCTGCCTCTGCTGCTCTTGCTGTTGCTGTAGCTGCTTGCTGGTGCGAAGACAGCAGCCCCTTCACCAGTTGATTGCAGGGCTAGTGAGTTTACAGCCCACACCAAGAGGTATCACACATGTGTTGCCTTATAGTATAACAACTTCTTTGCTCTCAGCAGAAACACACTGCAGTCCACAATGGGGTGTCTATGTGGCAATCAGCCCCCTAGTGGGAAGCTGTCATCTGGGTTATGCTAACTTTTGTAGAGCTTCTGTGGAATTGGCAGTGGTATACAGGTCTGAAGTTTCCAATGGCAGGCATTCCCCTGGTGAGAGAAAATGGTTTTGAATGTGATAGAGTTGTGCGTTGGCTGTCAGACTGCATCATATAGGACATCGCATGTCCCCCTATTTCCCATGTGGTTTTGGGGACAAGACGGGCAATATCTTCATGCTGTTGATTATCGGCCTCTTGTGCGTGTCAGGATGTTATTTATTGCAAGGTTGGTGCGGAAGGTCTGTGGTATTCTCAGCTGCAGGGCATGGCTTGTGGTTTGGTGTGATGTAACAGGAGACAGTCAGGGCTGGATGGGTGGTGGGAGCAGGGCTTAGGATTGCTCTGTTTGCAGGGAGGTGTACATGGCTCAGGCACAAATCTCACATGTGAGCTGAAGCAGCGATGTTGGCTTGAATGGAGCCAGAAGACAGCCGGTGGCCAGCATCAGCAATTGTTGGCTGAAGCATCCACAGCAGGCGCAACAGTGTAGGACCATTCCTGCCACTGGCCTTATCAATATATCTAGAGGTGTCTGAGAGCTGTGGTTATGGGATAACCGGAAAGCAAGCGCCATCGCACGTTTTCCCGCGGTGGAGCTCACCAGCATTCCTGTTTGAATCAATTCTCATACTAACGGCTCCAAGACGAGACTAGTCATAGATTCGTTCAGGGTCAGGACCTTAGGTTCAGGGTCAGGGTCGGGACCGTACTAGGGTATTTTGCAGGCTGTTTGAAGGCCTGAGGTGGTCGCTGGCACCATCATTTCTATACAGGTTGTGTCATACTGAAAAGGGGATATCACTTTCTTTTGGGCATCCAAGTGGATGGCAGACACTTTAAGCCTTGCGGCAGTGCTGCCGTTGGCAGCACGGGATTGTGGAGGCTAGGGCAGCAATCACTCTTTTCATTCAAGTGTGTCCATGTCCTCCTTGCGTCCAAGTGACAGGGAAATTGAGATGGGGGGTGGTAATGGTGGTAATTGAATTTTCATTATGGAGCAGTCTTTTCTTATCCCAAATCCTTGCAAGCAGCATCATTACGATAGACTTTCAAATGTGCATGTCCTCTTTGTGCTTCTGTAACAGCAGTGGTCCTTACAGGGCTCTCTTCTGCCCATTTGAGGTTCACATACATTGCCGGGTGGTTTGAACGCGAGGCTGGTGTCCAGCGGTTAGCGTCGAATAGCACAGGAGGTGAGCTGCGGGGCTCTTTGCTACGGTAGGGAGGATCCTTGGGGCATTATGCATTACTCAACACATGGTGGTGGCGTTGTATCTAGCCTGGTAGCCTGGTTGGCAGTGGGGCCAGCATTCAGTGCGCCTGGGCCATGTAATAGGCGGCAGCAGGCGGCAGTCAATGTTTGCTATTCCTGCTGTACTTGACCTGGCAGCTGCTGTGTTGAGGCTGAAGCACTTTTGGACAGCGGATATGGTAGCAGGAGCTGCTGCTGCTGTTGCTATTGCTGCTGCTGTTGCTACGATTACAGGTGGTTTAAGACATGAGCAGCTATCTCCTGTTTGAACGCCACATGCATGCCAGGGCTGAGTTTTGCAGCCCACAGCCGCAGCTGCCACCAGTGTTTTTATGTTTTGGTATAACACATTTTGTTGCTCTTGCGCACGAGAATGTTGCCGCTTGTATTGAAGGAAAAAATCGCTACCCACTGGGCCAACATATTTTGTGGAGGACTGTGATTTTGTGTGCAACGAGCCTCATGAAGGCATTTTTCAGCGCAGCTGCACTCTTGTGGTCCTGAAAGCAGGGGGGAGGTGGAGAAGCTGTCCAGAAAATCTGGTTCGGCCATGTCTGGGTGATTTTGGATCAGATGGCCTCTTGATTAGCCATCATATTGCACCTACAAAGGATGTGACCTGACATTCAGCATGTTGCCTGGAGGTGGATTCATGGTTGAGTTGTCCAGGCCATCGACTTGGTGTCTGTTGCAGTCAAAAAGTACAGTGCACCTAAGGAGGAGGTGGCACATAAGAAAGACGTGGCTCCTGACTTCTGGACGTTAGAGATTCGGGGGGACAATGGTACTATTGGATGTGCGTGTCAAAGCTTTGTGATGCTTTTTTGCAGCTGCTATTAGAGTTTTGGTTCTTGGCTGGGCGATGTCCAGGTGCATGTTTAGTCTGGGGTGTGTGATAGCATGTTACAGGGTCACACAGTATACTTTGCAGCCCTGGCCGTGGGCATTGTTTTTCACGGTGTGTGCTTAGTGTCCTCTGCGGCAAGTTGTTGCTGCTCCAACTCAGCGAGCAGGGGCTTATCCGTTGCTGATTCACATAATGGGTAGGCATGAAGACATCTACATTTTCAGCTGATTCCATCAGACCTGTTGCATGCTGCAGGTTCTTGCACCAGAATATCTTGCCGATATGGAAGTGTTGTTTTACAAAAATCTGGGTTGCAGCTTATTCGGAGCTGAGATGGAGTGAATGTGTACGCCTACTGCCGTCAACCAACATATGCATTGGGAACTACCGACCTAGCTGTATCGCATTGACAGCATTGTCTTTGCCTGGGCATGGCCACATGCTGCTGGGGCTCTGTTGCTGGTTGGGCAGATGCGGCGGCGTTCTTGTCCAGTGACCCACTCAGGAAGTGCTTCCTGAGTTAGCAATGCGGTAAAGGTACTGCAGGGGGCTGCTAAGGTCATGTATGGGCTGTTACCAATGGTAGCTGTTGTCGTATGGGTCCAGGGGACTGGTCGTTATGCCTGAATGTTGGCACATCTATGCCCCATGATCTTCATTTATGCACGCCCGGTATCCGCATATCCTTTGAGAGACTGTTAAAGCGCTCTGGAAGCGCTGGCCCCTGGCTGGTCTGCTGTTGGTGGCAATACTTTTTCCAAGTCTCTGGGTGATGTTTGGGTGCTGCTGTTTGTAAGGACTGGGTGATAGAGCTATACACGTCTCCACTTAGCTGCCCCTAAGGTACATGGGTACCATCTCGTGAAGCACTCATATCATAGCTGTACACAGCTGGAACCAGGCTGTCTGAGTCCTTACCGTTTAGTAGTTTCGCGCAGAATGGGAGCAGGGCTGCTGCAGCTGGAGCACGAGTCCTTGGCGCCTCAGAGGGTCTAGTGGGGTCGTGCGATAGAAGACAGGCCGAAAGCGGCCGCACGGTGAGCACATACGGAGGCTTCTGTAGACGACATCCATGCAGGCATAGAGGGTAGATCGCGCACATGATCGACATCGCAATTATTTATCGATGGATCGAACTTATGCTACGGAGTGCCCTCTCGCGGATGCATCGGATGGCACAAGCGGAAGCTTCAGTGTGACGGCCACCGTACAGGGCATTTTTGACCGGTTACCAAAATGTCTTCCAAACGGTCTGCCACTGCTGCTGCATGACTGCCAACCCTTGAGTCTTTGAAAGGCTATCTGTGGAATGCTGTCAGGGTCGATCGGACGGCCCTATCGTGTAGGAAAGACCCGGGCAGTAGGTGGCATCGGGCATGCTTGGTAAAGGCCGAAGCAAACAGAGGTTCTATCTGCCCCAGTACGTTTGTATCAACAGTTTATAAGATGATATGTTGCACGGTGATACATTGCTGGGTTATATCGCCATCATGGGAAGCATTTGCGGGTGGCATCTCACGCGAGACTCTGGCCTGTTATTAGGGAGCTCTATAAAAGCAAAGTGCGAAGCTGTGCGCGTGCCGTATCTTCAAACACAACTGTATTAAGGACTTGACAAAGCGGCTCGTGCTCATATGAGCTCTAACCCCTCCGTCCAGAACAGTTTAGGAATGGCCACATACATGGAGGATGGAGCCTTCTCAAAGCAGGCCGAAGCCTGCAATAGCTGCCGGAGCTTTTGCAGGTGGACATGTTTGACATATAAAATTGTTCGAAACTCGGTAATGCCAACAGAAGGACTGCATTATGACGATTTCAAAGCATCGCTTATTAACCGGTCAATAACCGGTCGGAAAGACTCGGTACGGTCTCGCCGTCTAGTCTAGGCAGCAATGAGTAAATGCGATTGCGCCCAGTTCGGCTCAGGCGATCAAGGAGTTAGCTTGATATCTGCTGGTGTGCTTTGGTCTAGCTATGAATCTAGCTATGCAGTAGTGACTCACAGCCTCACTCCAAGGGGCTATCTAGCCACTACAGTTACTACGTGTCTCAATATTCAGAGCCGCTCTGTAGACCCATGTAGTAGCTTGTAGTAAGGCTGGACTACAAGACACGTCACCTCAACTACCCTGACCATACACTTACTACACTTTTTCCAAAATGGGCTGTAGCATGTTCATAGTAGCATCTGCCTGTGAAAGGGTACTTTCTCTCGTAGTTTGTAGTAAAATGTAGTAATCATTGCCAGTAATGACCCTAGAGTTACTACAAAACAATTTTATTGAATTTTACTACAGTCAGTACAGAATTCCCTTGGACCTGCAGTAGTATGTAGTAAGGATTGCCCTGGGGGAGTCAACTTCCTGTGTAGTTTGTAGTAAAATGTAGTAAAACATGCATCCTGAACATACAAGACATGAGCACCATGATTCTGCTCTTACTACAAGCAACTACACAACCATCTGGACGGCTCTGAAAAGTGAGACATGTAGTAGCTGTAGTGGCTAGCCCCTTCTCACTCCAACAGTTAGCTGGAACGGTGTGTCGACCGGGGCTTGCGCCTGCCTCAACTGACTCACAATGACAAACAAACAAACAAAAATTTAAGGTGTGGCTGAACCAAGGCAGCTAGGTCGAAATGACCAAACAATTGACCAAACACACCGGGGTCAAACCCTATTTCCCTACGCAACGGAACGAAACTTGACGGGAAACACCACAGACATGGCAAAGGACCAACACAAAACCATTAGCTACACACTCTATCAGGAGTTCAAGCAAGCCATTGGGGATCAACCACTAGCTTGCACTTCTATACAACAATAACAACAACAGCAAACATTTAAGGTGTGGCAACCGCAAAGGGCTGCTAGGTCGACACGACCAAACACACCATCGGATGGCTCCAAACACAATGGCTTCCAGACCACCAATCAAGCAGTACCGATACCAAAACATGTATCCAGGCAAGACAGAGCCCATGATCAAGAACACCACCCACTCCTCCATCGGTTGCAATGGCATGGCAAACAACTCTTCAAAGTCTGATGCATCCTCAGATTCTGAATCAAACAGATCCAGATGTGTATCTGTATTAACCAGAACCTCTGGTAAGAGATGCGCATTGGAACCTCCAGACTTGTGAGAAAACCATGCCACCCTGGTATACATGTAGCAACAAACTTCACTGTTGCATATACCATGTCCGGGCTTAACAACCTTCAACACACCCCAGAACTGGGCATATGTTGCCATGTTGTGCCAAAAAGCCACTGGGATAGCTGCATGCGTCTCTTTTCCTGTGCATCCAGGTGCCATGGTCGGTGGGATGAGAGCACACCAGGAGGCAGTATGTCTCATCGTCTGGGCATGCTGACTGACACCGCAAACAGACTCGCTGACGGCGGGGTAAAGGTGGCAGCTGCACCCAGCTTCCTGTGTTCACTCTCAAGTGATGACACCCTAATCTAAATCGCAAGAGTCTCACCAATACCCCATGAGATAGGGGCAAACGGTAACACTCTGGGACTGTACCCAATGCATGTGTACCCACAGCCCTGAAACAAAGGCCCACACGGGAACCAAGCCCGTTCTGCACTAGTGGCAATTGCATAACATGCTCAAGGTACCGCTTTGAAATGGCCGATTCCACTCCACACTCATCTATACACTCCCCATTCTTAAAACGTGCCACTAAACCCCACTCTCTTGGCAAATGAATGCGCAAAACTTGGAACAAAGCGTGCAGCCCTACTTGCTGCGAAAGCATCTTCCACATTCTGCGCAAAACAAATTTGTATGCACACTCAGTGTGCTATCCTCCAAAGAAACAAGAGCATTATAAAACCGAACTGCACGGCGCAGGTAGGCATGCAGTAAAGGCTCACACCCAAGCTAGTGCAACAGGGGCAAAGAAGGGGCCGACTACTAGGCAGTTTCAGCCATTTACGTATCAAAGGACATCGTTTCACCTCCAAGACATCTGGCTAGACCATAAAACATTTCCACTGACCAGTGATGTGATGACCATAAACCAGGTATAGCAAACCCCATAACTCCGAACCATATAAACCAGAGGGCTCAATCACAGTATGAAGCATTTCCAAAAAGGTAGGAATGGCACCTGGGAAATCCACAGCTGCACGCATTTTTGATGTGACTGCATAGTAGGAGGATTGCAAACATGTGGCACGGTGAGTTGCCATGACGTTCGCTGTTGTAGCACAAGAGTCAAAGATGAGCCCTAAATACCGCTCTCCAGCAGCGGGAGCCATTGTTATAGTCTCTGTTCCTACGCAGAACGGGGTGACAATACTTTGACTATGATGGCTAGTTGACCCTAGGACCATGCCAAGGCACTTAGGAACGCTCAAGCACAAGTCCACAGCCCGCAAACCCTCATCAGTTGCATTAATTAATGACTGAAGTCCAGGTGGGGAGCCTCCCGCAAGCGCAATGTCATCTGCGTAGTGAAAATATGGGTTGTGCCCCTCCACTCCTGGGAACTGAGGCCCAAGTTCCAAAGATGCCAGCTTGTCACTCAGAGGCTGTACAGACAAATTATACAGCAGGGGACTTAAGGGACAGCCCTGCTTAACACCAACACCCACATCAAAAGGTGCTGCCGCGATGCCACCAGCAAGTACCTGATATTGCAAAGTTTGGTACATTCCTGCCACCCCCCTAACCAGATGTTGAGGGAACTGCTGCTGCAACAAAGTATCCACCATATGTCCATGGACAGTCGTGTCATATGCTCCCTTTACATCCAGCAGGGAAACATACAACGGGGTGACAAGCCACTTGTGGTGGTGTGCCAAATGCTGCAGCACAAACATGCTGTGCAATGTACTGCGCTCCCTTAAGAAGCCGGCTTAGTGACGAGGAAAAAGCTGCAGCTGCTTGGCACTGCTCAAGGACTCAAACTGGGACTTCAGACACACAGCATTGAAACATGAAGAACAGATGATATTACAACAGGACGGTAGTTAGCTGGTACCCCTAAATCCCCACGCTTATAGATTGGACAAAGAAGTCCAACAGCCATAATCGGCGGCTACTTGCCTACTGCATGGACAGCTTTCAGAAGCTTTTGCACCAACTGTCTAACAGGGTATGCACGCAATGCTTGAACAGGGATCCCATCACGACCAGGTGCTGCACGAACTTGAATGCAGCTGCTACTTCCTCCCAGCCAAACAAGACTTGAAGCTCATCCTCTGTAGGGGGTGCTAGGGACGGTGTAGGTGCTGGAACCTTGCCAGAAAACACTCCAGAGAAGTGCATACTGATCTCCTGTACAGATGGGACCACAGGGGCTGATTGACCAACTTCTTGCATTAAGGCACGCCAAATATATGCATGCACTACGGTGACTGATCGATTGCATGCACTACGGTGACAAAAAAGAACCAAGGAACCCAAGGAACCCTGGCACAATCCGCCACGCTGGAGAACAATACACGGTCTCCTCGCGTAGATCTCTCTCTCTCTCTGACAAAAAAGAAAAGGGACACAGTTGGCACGCCACATAACAGATCGTCCTCCACACCTCTCATGAAGGCTTCAGGTGAGTTCGGCCCAGACTTGGCATGCCATGCCAACGGGCGCCGGCGGGCCCCTGAGCACTCCGGGTATGCGGTGCCCCTAGGCCGCTTGGTATGGCCTCCGGCAAACCAAGTGCAGATAGAGTATGGCCAACAGCTCACTTGGCAGAAGCAGAACGAAGCTCAATCTACCCTCACTTTGCAGGCGCCTAGTACATAAGCCTATATCATGCGAGTCCTGCTTCATCAACAATACAGTAAGCTTGAGAACACTTGTGAAAGCACAAAAACAGGTAATTGCCGAGTGAAGGGGCTGAAGTGAAAGAACGGAACTCTCTATCTCCTTAGAACATCGTCCGTCTGTTTGTCACATCACACTCCGCCGGACGCACAACGCCAGCATGGGCCTTTCTTGGACATGTGCTGCTGCCTGTCTGCTCGCGGTCTCCATGCTTCTGCTGAACGAGGCTACGGCTCGGAGTAAGTAAACTTAGAAGTCAGTCTTCCTTGGCGAAGGCGTAGTTGCAAGCGTAGTTGCAGCACCTGAATCAACATAATACAAGCTGCTGGCTGTTATGTTTGCCGCATTGTCATTGCAATGCTTTGTTTCCCTCATACAGCGACCTATGCCATGTGAGTGGACAATGGCCAAAAATTAGAATGCAACCAATTTTCAGAGAGAAGCCTTCCACAGCTGGCTCTTACTACTGAGGTTGTCCCTGGGCAAATAGTACACATACCTCCTAGTGCATGCATTGAGAAACGTCGGGCTGCGGCTCTCAAACAATAGCACTGAGGTTCCATTGCTTTTGCGTTCAGGTCAGCCTCACCGGATGCTCGGAAAGTACGATTTTGTTGGCCACGGGGCAGCCCGCTGCGGCTGGGCTCTCGTCAGGTGTCATTGTAGGCATCATATTTGGTGCTCTCAGCGGTGTGGCATGTTTGGCACTATTCATCAAGTGTATTGCAAGCGACAGTGAGAAGCAGACAGCAGAAACAGACCCCTGTTAGTTGCCTTTGAGCTCTTTCTCTCAAAGGGCTGTGAAAGCCTGCTGTGAACACAAGATGTGTAAGTAAGCACGTGCCAGTTCCAAGTACCAGCAGCAGCAGCAGTCAATGTCACAAGACACATGTCAAAGAAGACTACTCTGTGGTATGTATGTTGCTGCCGAAGCTTGAGTATGTACGTCCTTGGCACCACAGACTGAAGCCATCCAGTATTGCAATTATGCACTGAATTAGTGCATGGTGTTCGATTGGAGGAAGTGTTTCAGCATATAGTACACGATGCTGCCAACATGAGCAGTTGCTGATCAGACATGATCATGACTTCTGATTTACCAGCAGTCACGAGCGGGGCAGGGTCAGGCTAAAACCTGCCATTTGCGGATAGAGCGTTTTTGCCAATACAACCTCATGGGTTAGGTTTAGTTCAGTGGTGATTTGTGTCTTATATCGGGTTCAGGTACATCATGTGCCACTGAGGGGGCTGTACTGGTTGTAGCACCTGGAGTCACTAGCTTTATTAGTGCTCCTTGCAGGGTTTGTAATTTACGAAGTGCTCCAGTGGGGAATGGATGATGCCAGGCAGTTGTTGCCATGAACCACCTTTTGCAAACAGTATACATAAGTTCAAAAAAGTAAAGTGAGAAAGATTATGTTTTGTTTATGCCAAATTCCATGTTTTTAATGATGATGATACTGTGTGGCTTTCTGATCTACAACTTAGTTGATAAGACTCAAAAGTGGTCCAGGGGGGAACTGATGCCAGTGAGCCAGTCATGCCTGAATTCATCGCTTTATTGCCAGAAGTATTTATAGTTTGACAAAGTGAAGTTGAGATAGCTCATGCTGTGGCGAAGTGGGTGCATAAGGTGCCCGTTCTCAGGATGAAGGTGCTATGTGGCACTTTGGTTTGCAGCTGCCTCGATGTTATGAACAGAAAGGATTCACTAAATCTTGCCAGCCTGGCCTGGCCTGATATGTGCTTTTCACAAGCCGTATACTATCTGTCTGGTGCATATTATGATTGTGCGTCGTTAGAGATTATGATAATGTGTGGCTGCTTGATAATTTGAGGTGTGTGACACTCAAAGTTGTCGTGATGTTTCTAACTAACGAAGTTGGAATATGATTGAGCCCGATTGTAGTGGTATTATTTACTTTGGTTCTCATTAATCCCCCCTGAGCTTCGTGTTAGCCACGTGTTTTCTTCTTTTAGATGTGATCTTCAACTGTGAGATACCTGTTCTCCCTACCAACAGTCGTAACTAACCAGGCCAGGGCAGTACAGCATACCCTGGTGTTAACAAAGTCTCTGCGGGTTATTAGATCAGTTTTCAGCTGTAGTAAAGGGCACGCAGCACCTTAACTAGAGGAGATTTTTTAATAGGAAGAAGTTTGAGTTTGATTTGAGTATGTCTCTGCCCAACATACTCCAAGCATCAACCTAAGTGCGTGAGCCTTCAAAGCTCGCTGCTCAATTTATTACATTTCATGAGTAGCTATACCAAAATGCCCCACACCTTACCTTGCTTGGTTTACCTTGTAATAACCTGCTCACCTTACAATCACAATGTTGTAATCACTACCTTCTATCACAGCTCCTCATGTATGTATGTGATGTGTATGACTCCATAATTGCCACTCAAGACTAATCATTTCCATCGCAGTAAGTCCAACAGTAAGCCCTTGCAGAACTCACTTTTAACAACTACGTAAGTGAACAAAATTCCTATACCCTGGAGAAAGCAAGAGTATAAGAGAAGCGGTCACAGGGTATGAGGGCCCGGTGTGGGCAGGTGCAGGGCAGTATGGACAGCAGCAGCAGCGTGTATTAAATCCATGGCAGAAAGGTCCAGCAGCAAGCCATTGCACACTGTATAACAGCTGTATATGTAAGGAAGCGCCTACACCCCAGGAAGCAGCAGTGTTTAAGGAGCTAACCTGCAGCGGTTAGCATGTAATAGGTTAGGTCGCTTAAATGGTCTGACAGCCCTGATTCTTTTGCAGTCTCGCGTCTGTGTCACGGTTTCTGCTCTCCACATACTAACAAGCTGGTTGGAGTCATGCCCCGACACTGCACGTCTCAAAAGCTGTGCAGTGATCTATCTCATACCAGGACTGAAAAAGCTTAAGCTTCAACCAGCTGCAGCTCACTTTGAACAACCCCTCCTGCCTGCAAGCTGCTACGTCTTAGTATCTGTCAGTGCCACTCTCACCTAGTAACTCTCTTTCAATTGAGCAAAGCGGTGAACTAGTGCACCCTGCAGCCCTGTACTTACCATTATTACATTGCAAACCAATGAATCAAAGGTTGCTGAGTCTATCCCTCAACCAACGAAAATGTTTCTGCTGCTGCTCCTGCTGCTGCTGCAGTGGCTCAGCTTGGCACTGTTGCTGCTGCTGCTCCTTGCTCTTCCTACACATGGACATGGGAGTTTCAGTGGGCACTTTTTGAACTGAATGTTCTCATCATAGTTGCCCTCCAGTCTGAGGACCAGCTAGGTGCAGACGCGATTCCGTACGTCACCACCATGCTGTACGTGAGTCTTGCAAGCACTGCTTTTATTGACGATGAACTGGGCCATCATAGCATAGTTAATGCTGCTTCATTCAACAAGATAATGCTGAAGCACAGTTCAGCTAGCTCGCATGTACATAGGCCACAGCAAAGCCTGACATTGTTGTTGAAATATCTGTGGTGCACGCAAATGGATGATGTGGAAATGGGGGCAGGACGGTGAATATCCACAAGCAGCAGGGAGTCAGGGCCCCCGTCTTCCAGCATGCCCATGCTGCTGCTGGTCCTCCTGGTCAACTGGCCGCTCACGCATGTCCGGTGGTCAGGACCATGCTCCTGTAGCTTACCAGACACCTTTGGAGGTTGAGGGTAATGCAGCACTGATGGGCTGAGAGGCAATGCATACACCTGCTGCATGGACACGCAACTAATGTATAGGAAATCAATCACCTAGCTAGTTGTGCCACATTGACAACATTGTTTTACCGGCATCACTGGATGGACGCTGTATGCTAGGGCGCTGCTCACTGCTGGCTCAGCAGACTGGCTGCTGGTCTTGTCCCGCGGTGACGCATAAAATGGTGCTATGTGCTCCTTATGCCCCTACCTTATGCACCCCATCATCTAGAGGAATAGCGCAAGGGGAGGCTGCTTTTAAAGTGACCTTTGAGTGTGGCATCCTGGACATGGTATGGACCAGCCTGCAGCATATAAATGATAAGGTGACTCTGTGCAACAAAATTGCAGGAGAAACAAGGAAGGAGAATAGTGCTGTGACCCGGATGTGAAACAGGATTGCCCTTCCACCGCTTGTAAGGCTTCGTTCACGTGAGTTCGGCCACTACGGCTTGGTACGGTGCTGGCGCCGCCGGTGGGTCGTCCCTGGGCACCACAGGTATGCGGTGCCCCTGGCTGGGCCGCTTGATGTGGCCTCCGTGCATACCAAGTGCAGATAGAGTGCGGCCAACAGCTTAGCTGGCAAAGCAGGAGCTCAAGTCGCTCTCACCTTGCATTACATGCATATGGCGTACTTAAGGCCCTCACTCACGCGTCCTCAACTTCATCAATATGAGCTTGCGGAACATTCGTGGGAGCACAAAGAGTTAATTGCGACTGGAGAAGGTGCCTTCGGAAGTGAATAGCGGCACGGCTCTCGATTTATGATCTGCAACATCTTCTTTTTGTCGTCACACTCCGTCGGACGCACGACCTACCCCTGCCAGCATGGGTGTTTCTTGGACATGTGCTGCTGCCTGTCTGCTCGTGGTCTCCATGCTTGGCCCGGTGAACGGGGCTACGGCTCAGAATACCACAGGTAAAATCCAGTTTTCCGCTCCTAGCGTTTGTACAGCTACCTGATGGACTAGCCATCGTAGCAGTCTGCAAAGTGTTTGCAGTTAGATGTCTATATGCGAGATTTCCCCCCTCTATTCTATGTCAACTACCACTGACAGGCTCGTGATGAAGCCCATGCCTCAGCATGATGATAACAAAGCCACCATGCCGTTTGAGGAGCATTTACAGACGTCCGCCATACTTTGAGTGTTCCCTAAGCACTGATAACGAATACCATACTGCCGACAAAGAAACCACATATTGCTCTTCTGCAGAGCCCAAGCCTACCTGCCCTCAGGACTGCCCACCTATTCCAGGCAGAGTATTCAAAGATCGCCTATTCAGCAACCCTGAAAAAGCCATGGGCCGGCGCCTCCTCCCTGCAGAGTGCCTTGTCTCCCAAAATCGCATGTACAACTTCTGTTATGAAGCCGATGGAAATCTTGTGTTGTATACCCTGGACAAGCCTGTGTGGGAAAGTGGGTCTGGAGGCTTGCCAATGGGGACAGTTGGGAATTTGTTTTTGGACGGTGTGGGTGGCCAGCTGGTAGCCCAAATCCTGGATGGCACAAAAGACTTCTGGGTGAACATGCCAATTGAGCAGACAACACAAGGGATGGATCCTTTCACAGCCGTTATCAAGAACAATGGCAACTTTGTGATCACCCGTGGTGATGGAGCGGTGGTATGGGCAACAAACATCGCTGAATTACAAGGTGAGGTCCGTGTGGTGGCAATGCTGTGACAGCAGTAGAATGTATCTGTCTTCTGCAATTGAACTTAAGTTTGCAGTGTGCATGATACCGGAGTACGCCTACGGGCCCCAGGGAATCCAGTCTTAACTTTAGCTTTGCCAGCAGCTCAGCTTCGTGAGGCTTGTAAACTTTACTTTAGCTTTAGCGGCTAGAGGGACAGCTCGGAAAGCTGAGCGTGAGGCTGGAAATGCCTAGCTAAGCTTTGATTTCTGCAGAAAAATCCGATGGCTCACCACATCCCAGCTTTGCTGCAATCCACTCCCCATTGCTGCAATGTTGGGGCACATTGCAGTCCATGCCCCTGTGTAGCCTTACTCTCTTTCACCTCCTACCCGTAGTCTAATGTTCTTACTGGCATGATATTAATGCAGATTGGTTTGCTATCACCCATGTACCCAGGTTTGCCCATGTGCATGCAGTAATGTCCGGCTGCGGCTCGCAAACACCGCCAGTGAATGTTTTGTTGCTTTCACGTCCAGGTCAGCCCCACCGCATTCTTTTAAGCCCCAAAGCCCCGGATGATTTCCCACCAACGCACAGGGTCCCCGCCCCCCCTCAACCCCTCCCGCCCCCCCGCCCAGTCATCCCTCCCCCACCAATCCCCTCCTCCCTCGGAACCTATCCCCGGCATGAAGGAGGTTTATCTACAATCGCCCTTGTGAGCATCATAGTTAGTTCCATTCTCTGTGGTTTGGCGTTGTTGGCAGCAGTTTTCAAGTGGGTCCACGGTCAGAAGTAAACACCAGAAGCAGGCCGCTGTTGTGTGTAGACTGAGCTCTCCCTTTCTCTCAGACCGCTGTGAAACCATGCCGTAAACACAAGACGTGTGCCAGGCGTTGCAGTGCAGCTTGCCACCCCAAGTACCAGCAGTAGCATCCATTTCACAAGACACATGTCATGGCAAATAAAGTAGTCTGTAGTATGTTGTTACCAAGGTTGGTCTGAGTATGTGCTTGTTACCTATGTGGTAGGTTTATCAGGGCACACCTGGATGTCATCATGTTGTTGCGGCCAGTTAGAGCATGGCCTTTGAAGAAAGCAACCTATAGTAGTGTATGTATTAAACCGTCAAAGATATATATCAATGAAAGCTGATAAGAAGTGTGCTGTGTACTACTGTGGACCGGGAGGGTGTAGGTGCCAAGGTGGAGGAGAAGGTTGCTTTCTGTTTGGGACGTGGTGGGGTGTTAACGCTAGGGTATAGCCAGGCGTGTATATACCCTGTGGCATGGCCTCAGCTTGCCACCTGAGGTAGGGCATGGAGTTGACGGTACAGGGATATGTTTTATGTTGTGGGACGTGGCAGGGCATCAAGGCCGGCGGTTTCCCCAGGAGCCACAGCTGCAGATGGTGAGGGTCAGTTGTTGGTCAGGTACCGTAATAGCATGTTATAACATTAACTCTGTATGCTCACTCAACCATGAACGTTGTACAGTTGAGGAAGTCTGCTTATTATGGTCAGGACACCATGACTCGCACTATGTCCTGGCTCGTAAGTTGAGATAGCCATTCCCCTGCTGTGGGGGTCCAGAAATAAGGATGTGGATCGTACTCTGACTGATTTGGTGCGCCACATCAAGAAGCGGATGGCATAGCACGGTGGGTGGCAATGAGTGGGTCCGTAGTGCTGATATGTCAGGGGAAGTATGGTCGTATGGGGCTTCAGCGGCGTATGGTTTGAGGTTTTGGGTTGTCTAGCTGAACTTGGCTCTAGTTGCAGACACCTCCTTCTGACTAATAGTGGTGCTATGGAGTTCCACTTAATAACTGTAGAATTCTAATCCCTTGCAAGCCTGGTGTGAAGCTTTGTGGGATGTTCAGCACAGGATGGACTTTGTGGAGTGGCGTGACCAGGCTGTGGCGTTTGATTGAGGCTTTAGCGTGTCAGGGTTCAGGGTTTTGCGGTGTGGCGTGGCCAGAGACGGTCACTGCTGTGTGGTGCCAGGAGGGCTTAAGTATGGTCTCTATGCAGGGAGGTGGCGCATATGAATCAGGCACAAAGCTTACATGTGAGCTTAGGCATACATTTTGTTGAGGTCTGGAGTAACATCGTTTGATTGGGACTACTTGTGCAGGTGTTGTGCCAACCTCCTTTTTGGACGGTTACCAGAACGCATGCACAGTTGGCCAATATCAGCAAATGCTGGCTGAAGTAAAACAGTAGGAGCATCACTGTTGAGGTGATCATGTGTCGGTCATTACATTCTCAGATTATATATCTAGAGGTGTCTGGGAGCTCTTGTAATGGAACAACTAGAATGCAAGCGTCATGGTACTCTTTCGTGCCTTGCGAACCCATGCAAATCCCTGCTGGAGGCAGTTGTCATACATACGGCTTGCCGGGTCGAAACAAAGGTATCCACCAAAAAAAGTAGTTCCGGGTCAGTGCTTGCAAAGGTTTCTTGCTGAGCAGACAACTTATTACTAGGGCACTAACACTCAGTTAGGAGTGGATTTATCAAAGCAGCACTAGGTCACAGGAAAGTGTTTCCATGCGGGACGTGCATGGTGGACCGCCCTTGAAGCTGATGGCTGGACCCTCACTGCATTCTGACCAGGTACATGTTTGGAGAAGAGGAACTTGTTAAACTGTTAACTTTATATGAGGCGTTGGAGTTTGTGCAGACATTCAATGCTTTGCGGCAGGGGTGCCGTTTGCATCAGGATTGGGCAAGCACTAGCTGCAGCTCTAGTACTCCTTGTCACGCCCAGCTGCAGAAAAAAAATGTGTCTTGCTACGAGGACAGGGCGGGCTGCTGCTGCTGCTGCTGATGATGATGATGACGACGCAAAAGGGCGATGTTTCTGCCAACAGTTGCAGCAGCACCAGCAGCTCTTTGCGATTATACTCTACGAGTACTATCTATCTTGTTCCTGGACTATACAGACTGCTTGGAGAGCTGATGTGGCAGCTGACAGCAGCAAGCATCATCTGTTCCTAATCAACTGTGCTCTTATGCCCTCCTTCAGTTGAATGTGTCGAAGTGACAGCGGTTTTTGCAGTGGAGGGTGGTTATGGTTTAGGGTGCATACCTAAAGCCTAAACCATAAACAGCGGTTTTTGCAGTGGAGGGTGGTTATGGTGGCACCCGATGCTTGATTTTTTTGCTGCTGTTTTTACATCTCAGATCCTTGCTGCCTTGCCAGCAGAGTGATTACATCAGTTTTATGAGTGTGCATTTGTTCTTTGGGCTTCTGCTAATAGGGGTGGTCCTGGCAAGGCAAATACATGTGTGCTGCGTTGAGACTCAATTCACACATTGGTGTTGCCAGCGTAGCATCATTGCTAGCCTGATCGACAGTGGGGCCAGCAATCAGGGCGCCTGGGGCATGTCCTAGGCTGCAGAAGCCAGTCAATGCTTGCTGTCCCTGCCTTGTGTGCAGCCACACCTTCAATTTTTGCTTGTTTGTTTTGTATCTGCTGTACTTGGTCTGGCGACTGCTGTGCTTCAGCTGCAGCGCTTTGGATGCGATGTATGGTCGCAGGAGCTGCTGTTGCCGCTCTTGCTATGATCCCAGACACTCATTAGTTTTGCGGCAGTGGTGCCGTTTGCAGCAGTATTTGGAGGCTAGGGCAGCAACCACTCTTTGCATTCAGTTGTGGTCCTGCCACTCTTGTCGTTTCCAAATGAGAGCGAGATTTGCAGTGGAGGGTGGTTACGGTGGCAACTGACACTGTATAAGGGAGAAGTCTTCTCTTATTGCAAATCCATAATGCCTTGCCTGCAGTCTAAGGAGTGTGCTTGTCCTCTTTGTGCCTCTGTAACAGGGGTGGTCCTTGCAGGGCACTCTTCTGCTCGTTTGAGGTTCACACATACGTGGTGGTGGCAGTGTATCTAAACTGGTAGCCTGATTGGCAGTGGCAGTGGGGCCAGCATTCAGTACGCCTGGGGCATGTACTAGGCTGCAGCATGCGGTTAATGCTTGCTGTTCCTTACATAACCTGGCAGCTGCCGCGTTGGGGCTGCAGCGCATTTGGACAAAGTGTATGGTAGCAGGAGCTGCTGCTGCTGCTGCTACCGCTGCTGATGTTGCTACATTTACAGGTGCTTACAGAGAGGAGGAGCTATCTTCAGTTTTGGGAGTCACACATGCATGCCAGGGCTGGTTTTAGCAGCCGACAGCTGCAACTACCTCCACTGTTGTTTGTTTGTGCATTATCCGCTTTCAATTCTAGAGCAACAGAACCAGTTTTTGGTTGTAGGGGGCTAACAACTGGCTCAACATGTTTTGCAAAGGGCTGCCATGTGCCTCTTCATCTGATTTTGTGTGCAACCAGCCTTTTGGAGGCTTTTCTTAGCACAGCTGCACTTTTGTGGTCTTGTAAGCAGGGGGGAGGCGGAGGAGCTATCCAATAAATCTGGTTCGGCAATGTCTGGGTGATTTTGGATCAGATGGCCTCTTGATTAGCCATCAGATTGCACCTCCCGGCAGAGCATGTGACCTGTAGTATGTTCATATGTGGCCTCATGACCTGGCAGATCGGCATGAGGCCTGAAGATAGATTCATGGCCTAATGATCAAGGCCATTACTTTGTGATAAATCTGCTGCAGTCAGACAGTACAGTGCACCTTATGCGCACGTGGCATCTGATTACTGGACGTTTGAGATACTATTGGGGGGCAATAGTGTTCTTGGATGCCTGTCAAGGCTTTCTGACGTTTAAATTGCAGCTGTTGCTGCAGCTTTGGTTCTAGTATGATAGTAAACCCAGCCCATCACACCCTAAAAGACATTTTGTACCTTGTCCTGTGTACCTGCCTTGTGCATAGTTTCTCATGGTCTGTGCTTGGTGTGCTCTGCGGCTAAGTTGTTTAGTGCTCCGACGGGAGCAGGGGCTTATCTGTTGTTGTATCATGGGGCTGGAAAAAAGAGAGCTATATCTGCAGCGGATCCCATCAAACCCACATGTTCGAGGCTGCAGGTTAGCTGCCGCCAAGATCTGCACCTGAAGTGTTGTTTCACAAAAACCTGGGCTGCGGGTAGTTGAGCTGGGGAGTAAATGCATACACCTACTGCATGGTCAATCACATATGCATACGGAACTGCTTTACTGTATCGCATTGACAGCATCGCCTTTGGCTAGACATGGCCGTATGCTGGGGCTCTGTTGCTGACAGTTGGGCAGATGCATGAGTGGCATCCTTGTCCAGGGACCCAGAGAGAGAGAGAGCTACGCAAGGAGGCTCGTGAGGCGGCCTCCCACGTGGGGTTAAGGGACTGCACGCTATCCTGGAACATCCAGTGCTGCTAGTACCATTGGTGTGGGGGGCATTCCACCCGATTCCCACAACCATGCCCACCCTGGGCCAGGGTCAGTGCCTTTGTATCATGCAGCGCACTTCACCACACTGCGTATGACCACTGTGATCCATCTACTTGGATCCTTCTCTCTACCTGAGAGAGCTCTCTTATCCATTTTCTCCGGATTCGGACCGGACCGCACCCCTCCTTTCTCAAGGGAGACCCTCCTCAATGGGGACCATCTAAACCGCTCGAAAGTCCGGTTCAGGTGCGTTGTTTCGATGGAAGAGCCTGTGTGGGATCGGACCACACAGTGAGCGGCTTTCCATCTAGCGACGGTAGTGGGATTTGAACCCACACCATTCCTCGCATGAGGCGCCAAATCTTGCCGACAACGGGATTTGAACCCACGCCTGCTAGAAGCTTGCCATCCTAAGGCAGCGCGCTAACCAATTGCGCTAAAGCCGCATCCTATCGCGGTCGCTTCAAAGATTTGACGATTTGTACCCGGGGCAGGGATCGAACCTGCGACTTCACGGATGTGAATCCGGTGCTCTAACCAACTGAGCTACCCGGGGTATCCAGGGACCCACAAGATGCTGCCATGTGGTCTCTATGGCCCTGTATTTACATCCAATCATAAAGAGAAGTAGTTTAAGGGAGGCCCTTTCAGTGAGGCATGTTGGACATGGCATGGACCAGCCTGCAACATTTAATACAAGTAATGTTGCTCTGTACAAGAAACTTGTGAGGGGCACAAGGAGAGAGAAAACTGCTATGAGCGCACCCGGCTACATCGCAAGCCTAGGAGAAAGGAGTGTCTATCAATTCAATGTGGCAGAAGGTGTCCTTGTCTGTTCGTGGCTGTGGCGGTGAAGCATAAGCCGCGGGGGCAAGATGTAAGTTGCTTGTGCTGAGGCGGGAGGGTTGTGTGGTTCAGCCAGACCTGCGGAGTGGGGTAGACTATTGAGCAACGACTGTAGCATTAACATGGTGTTCTATGCTGTTGATGGCAATGGGATGGCTGGACTGTTGTATTCACCTTGCCGCTGTGGCTGGCGCCATGCCCGCGGGCACGCAGGTGGGGCAGGGTACTGTGTCACGTGCCCGTATGGAGATGCTTAGCAGTAATAGTATAGGCGTTGCTTATTGGAACTGTTGTTTCATTCCCTCAGCGGGCCAGCCCTTCAAGGTCATTAGTGTTCCTGCTCTCGGATGCATGGCACATGTAAGCTTCCTGCTTCGCTAGGCCTCTAGGCCGCCGTCGTCGTACTTGCTTAACAAGAGCGCAATTAGTAAAGGAAACTGCGCCCAGACTGTACGCGTGATAGTGTGCTGGCGCATTTGGGCCTAACTGCTGACCCGCGACTCACACTGAGTGGAGTCTCCCGTTGGCAACCCGTTGCCAACGGGAGACTCAACCGGTACCGGTTGAGTGGAACTGAGAGCGTCGACCGAGGCTTGCTCCTGCCTCCGTCGACTGACTCACAATGTGATCATACGCACAGCATGAAGGGAAGGAACAATGTGAGACAGATTGTTTGTCTACGGGACTCAGCTCTTGAAGGCTTCACGTGAGTTCGGCTGTCCACTACTTGGTACGCCAACCGCCCGGCGCCGGCGGGCCCCTGGGTGACTCCCGGTATGCGGTGCCTCTGAGCCGCTTGGTATGCCTCCGGGCACACCAAGTGCAGAAAGATTGCGGCCAACAGCTCACTTGGCCGAAGCAGGAGCTCTCCTCGCTCTCACTTTGCATTGTTAGCAATGCACCCATACATAAGCCTCAGTCAGTGCATCATGCATACTTTACATCAATTTGAGCCTGAACAGATAGTTCCTAGAAAGCACACAAACATTGGCCCCTGAAGGAGGTGAAGTGAAAGGGCAGCACTCCCGATTTACTTTAGAGCATCTTCTGTTTGTTGTCAATCACTGGACGCACCTGACCCCAGAATGGGTGTCTCTTGCACATGTGCTGTTGCCTGTTTGCTCGCAGTCTCTATGATTCTGATGAACGAGGCTACGGCTCAGAGTAAGTACAGGTAGAATCCCCCGGTAGACGTAAACTCCAGTACACATGCATTCAAGTTTCCGCTCTCTCAAGTCTTGGAAAGAGCCCTACAGCTACCTGATGGTTCAACAAGCTGGCTGTTTGCATTGTCACTTGCGAGACTTTCTTTCGCTCATGTCATTGTGTGAGAGAGTGGCAATGGTATTGGAATTCATTCCGTAACATACAGAATATTCTGCTTCCGCCAGAAGGCGTTCACTAGCTTTGCTCTAAGGTACTCAACCTCCGTCATGCTGCCATGCCGTAACCCTCCTGGCCGGTTTGCTCGAAGGTATTCAACTTCTGTCATGCCGTCATGCTGTCATGCCGTGACCCTCCTGGCCGGGTTTGCTCTAAGGTACTCAACTTCCGTCATGCCGTCATGCTGTCATGCCGTGACCCTCCTGGCCGGTTTGCTCTAAGGTACTCAACTTCTGTCATGCCGTCATGCCGTGACCCTCCTGGCCGGTTTGCTCTAAGGTACTCAACTTCTGTCATGCCGTCATGCTGCCATGCCGTGACCCTCCTGGCCGGTTTGCTCTAAGGTACTCAACTTCTGTCATGCCGTCATGCTGCCATGCCGTGACCCTCCTGGCCGGTTTGCTCGAAGGTACTCAACTTCTGTCATGCCGTCATGCTGCCATGCCGTGACCCTCCTGGCCGGTTTGCTCTAAGGTACTCAACTTCCGTCATGCCGTCATTCCGTGAGCGGCCATGGCGCAGGCGGTAACCATACCTTGCTGTCAGAGGACTGACCCGGGTTCGATTCCTAGTTGTAACATTACTTTTTGTCCTAATCATACTGCATGCTGCCCATACTGTCCCACCCATTTGACCAATAATTCCAGGCGTTGCGCCATTGAAAACAACCAGTTCCCACCACTTCCCAGTAATGCTACACAACCTGCCACTTGTCTGGCTTATCTCAATGAGCAGAATTCTGCTGAAGTAGACTCAATAATGAGCAAGAACCTGTTGCAGAACGAACTGGATGTAAACCCACAAGCATCAAAATTCCTAACACTGCTTCCCGATCTATAAGACTCCATCTTGTCCTGAACTACCTGTCCTAAACTACCTCTTAAAGTGTGGCATCAACAAAGACCCCAAGCCCGTCACCACCTGCAACTGCTGCTGATCCAGGGGCAGCAGCAAGATTACCATATCCACCACCACCTGCCAAGGCTGCTGTTGCACCACCATCAGTACCTGCATCTGCTGCTGCACCACCACCGTCTACCCCACCACCTGCAGCTCCTTCACCACCAGCAACTGCACCACCAGCAGCTCCACTCAGAAGGTCAGGGCTCAGGAAGTCCCCAATCTTCAGGTTTAGTTGTCCCAAGGCAACTGCCAGTGCTGCTGCTGCTTCTGCTGTCTGTGGAATCTTCTTTTTCAGCCGCAAAACCATCTTAGATCCCTTGCCCTCTGACTGGACCTCTGCAAGAGAGCCGATCCTCTTAAAGATGTCCAGCTGCTTGTCAATAGCATCCTGTGGTTTCAACCCTGCCTGTTGCAGCATGTCGATGGCATTGACCAAGTCTCCAGCCAGGGCATGCATGGCAGCCTTGATGAGGTATGCGTTCTTCTGAGCCCCTGAGGTAGAGCAAACAGCCACAAAGGCACAAGACAAGCCTGTCAGCGAAAGGTATAACATGCTGTGGAATGGTGCAGTATAACAATTCATAATATGCCATAGCAAGAAGTGGCATAGGCCCAGTACAGTGTTGAGAGAACATAGGCACATACAAATGCAAGAACACGTACAGAACCACATACAGCAAGCGGAAGAGGCCCCCCCCCCCCCAATGTTTTCCCTTCCCCATTGCAAGCGGAAGAGCCCCCCCCCCCCCCCCGATGTTTTCCCTTCCCCATTGCAAGCGGCAGAAGCCCCCCCCCCCCAAAAAGCCACATTGCAGGGCTGTCAGCAAAGCTATACCATGCTGTGCAGGGGTGCAGTACATTCAATCATGTATCAAACCCAGTCACTGTGAACACAGGCGCCGTAAAAACAGGCACAAACACAGGCACAAACGCAGGCACAACCAAAAGTACTGTAGCGCCCGGTAACCCCCAAGCAAGAGGTACCCACCTGTGCACTTGTCCACCGACCAGGCCCTCACTGGATGTGCTTGAGCAGCTTTCAAGAGACTGGTTTTAGCAGGCCCAGGGTGTTGTAGTTGCTAGTGCTGAGACTGTACTGGTAAGCTGCGGGCTCAAAGGTCGTCATACCGGCAGGTGTCCCCACAATGCTCTTGTTATAGGACTCAATCACATTGGAGTAATTGATAGCCATGGTGAGGATGCGCTGGGCAATCTGAGGCAATCTGGGCCAACCTGGACAACACAGCAGTACAGCAGCAGTACAGCATAAGTTGAAAAGGTCACTGGTCAAGAAGACCGCTTAAGACACACCTTTATTCTACAGATGCTCCAGTAATGAGGATCTCCACTCACGATACACAACGTCAATAAGACAAACAAACAAGCAAGCAATCGTGCGTATGCCAATTACACAAACAAACAAACAACTGAAATGCAGAGAAGTAAATACCACAAACAAAAAACAAACAGCCTTGACCTAACCTCCAATTAGTCACGAATGGCAGGAGACAAGATCAGTATGCAGTCTGGGCAGCGCTGCTAGCAATGTTTTCGTTGCTGCCAGGTTCTCTGGCGCTACCCTTTGGTGCACAGCATTGCACAGCAACCTCATGCACCTTATCCGTGAAGTAAGCTGGGACCATGTCTTTCCGGTCCTGCCAAGCGCATGCTGCCACGTTGCTGAATTGGGGGAGATGCAACCAAGCCAAGCTGTGGCACAAAGCAAGCTCAAAGTGATAACCAAGTAGAGCATACCATGAAGGGGTTGCTGCTGCTGCTGAAATCTTCTGCTGCCCCTGTGGGGAGTCCTCAAGATCACTAGTACTCCTGCTGCTGGTAGTAGGAGCCCACGTGAAGCTGCAGCTGAGCTGACCAGGTAGCTTAGGCAAGCAAGGTACGGCTGCACCCATACAGTAGCCCATGCCCTGGTTGGAGTAAGGTGGCGGGTGCTGCACGGCCCAAAAGCTGTGCAGTGAACTATCTCATATACACCCTGAACTTCTGTAAGCGAGGCCATGACTGCCTTCATGTCAAGCTCTTGCTGCTCTTGCTCCCATCATGCAAAGTCGAGGTCCCATTCTCTCGTACTGCTCTGGGAGCTCCATGCGGGCAAGGTTGGACACATGGGGGTCGCCTATTCGAGACAGGGAGACGCAACACACCACCGCTATGAAGAGGCAATCAGTAGCCTGGAACAGCGGCAGCAGCTGGAGTATTGCAAGCCCGTAGGTAAACGCAAAAGTTCGCAGCAGCTAACCGCAAGTACTTGAATAACCGAGAGGCTACCACTGCTCAAAGGAGTTGTTGTCACAGACATTAAATTATTAAAACAAAACTAAAAAAGGAAATGAGCATGGGCCGTTGCAACTCAGGCAGAAGGAGTGAAGCAGGTGGTCACATGCCTTTCAGGTTTGGAAGGAGAAGTAAAAGTAGGAGGATATGTAACAGAGCAACATATGCTTGCTGCGGTGGCTAGTAAGAGGAATCATATGTAGCTGAATGGGCGGCTAATTCCAAGAAAGTTCAGACGAAGCGACGGAATGACGGAATGACGGAATGACGGAATTCCTCGGTTCTATGGTCATAAGCGTAACGTCCTGAAGCCGGTTCCACAACATCCTTTGGAACCAGAACTGGACTTCAAAAGAGGCCTCTGGAACCGATATTTTCAAGGGGGCCATGCCATGTCGATGCGCAGCATCGACCCAGGCAGTAGGCGGAGGTCTAGGGGGGAGGAACAGCCCCCCTGGTGGGGTCTGGGGCGAAGCCCCAGGAGCCAGCGATAATTCCCACTTATAACCATCAATTGTACAATGGAATTTGCTATTCTTCCACTCAGAGGGTTATCATACATTTAGTAAGAAACTTGCTGGAACCAGCATGTGACATGTTGGCCAGAGGGTGGCCCAGGGCTGGAACCAGGAACTGACATGTTTGGCATCGCTGGAACCGTGGAACTGGGCACAATTTGCCATGGAACCGGAACCTGGAACCGGCTTCAGGACGGTATAAGCGGCCCCGGGAGGAGACGGAAGACAGATGATTTATTGTGGCCCGCCTGTTCATTCTGGCAGATGGCAGAATACGGAAGGGAGCAGAATGAGAAAGGAATCCCTATCGATATTCTGGCAGAATGACGGAAGGACCTCTCTATTCTAGAAGGAGCCATGGGCATCCCATCCGCTGCTGCCAGAAGGGACCATTCTGCCAGCATGGCAGAATAGACGGAATGAGAGCAGTATATTCTGTCTGCAAAATCATAGCGGAAGGGTGCCATTCTGCCAGGATACGGAAGATCACAGAATATTCCAATCACAAAACTGCCTTCCGTGTATGCGGAAGGAGGCCATTCTGCCAGCATGACAGCATGGCAGAATTCAGGCGGAATTTAGGCAAACTTCTGGCAGAAGCCAGAATATGCCGTCAAGTGACGGAAGGATTCTTTGTACCATTGCCAGTCTATGCATTGTGTCAGCCCCCGTAGTATGCTATGGGAGTGGACGCATGGCAAAAAAGTCTCAGGATGCAACAGGTTTTTTTTTAGCTGAAGAGGCTTCCTCTGCTGGCTCTTACTACTGACACTTCCCATGCAAGGGTCCATGCATGTCTCCTACTGCATGCAGGATATCGTAATGTCGGGGTGTCAGACACCGCCTATTTGTTGCTTTCATGTTTGGGGAATCAGCCCCACCGAAGCCTCGGTATCAGATCACTTCCCCGTTCGGCAGTGACAGGGGCCAAGGCCCGTGGTGCTGGTGTCACTTGCCCCGAAGGAGGCTTATCTACAGGCGCCCTTGTAGGCATCATAGCTGGTGCTCTCTGTGCCGTGATACTTTTGGCAGCAATCTGCAAGTGGGTCTGCGGTCCGAAGTAAACAGCAGAAGCAGACCGCTGTTGCGTGTAGACTAGCACACTCTCTCAGACTGCGCACTGTGGAATATGCTGCAAATGTTCACAAGATCAGTGTGATCAGCCTGCCACTTCAAGTACCAGTCTCAACAGCATCAATGTCACAAGACACATGTAATGGCATAGGTAGTCTAAGTATGTTGCTGTTCAAGCTGGATGAAGTTTGTATGTGCTGGCCACTGAAGGTATGTAAGTTTTCAGGTCTGCATTAATTGATTCTGCCAATTGGTGCATGGTGTTTGGAGGAGCCAGCATATAGTATATAAGGCTGCCAAAAAAAGCAGTGGTACAACCTCATCAGACATGATCGCGAATCCTTCGTGTTTACTAGCAGGGTAGTCAGGCTAAAGCCTGCCATTCTCTTCAACCAAGGATTGAACATCATCATGGATACAACATCATTCATCAATGGTACCTAGGATGAGTTTAGTAGTGCTTGGTGCGTTGTTTTGGTCTTAGGTATGTCATGTGTCGGCATATGTGCGTGTCACAGTATGGCTGCAGAACGAATTGATTGTAGCACCCAGTGTCACTAGCTGCATGGTTGCAGGGGGTCTACAAGTGGGGAGAAATTTCTTACCAAAAAATGATATATGCGTGTACAAATCAGTTCGCTGAAGTGAAGTGGGAAAGCTTATGTCTCATCCAAAGCACCATGTTTTGGCAAAGTTGGTGCATAAGTTGCATTGTTGTTAGAGATGCAGGTACCTACTGTATGACTTCTTGATTTGCAGCTTGATAGAACAAACAAAATGAGTGCTCCAGGGGGCAATGATGCCAGCCACGTTTTGCCAGATATTCTCGCCGGCTTTGCCAGCGTATATAAGTAGTTTGACGAAGTGAACTTGAGAAATCAAGCTCATGTTTCATCCAAAGCTGTCTTATACTCTGCCAATCTTTTGCGCAAGGGTGAATGAGGTGTGCCTTCAGAGATGAAGCTACTAGTGTGGCATCACAATCTGCAGCTTGATATCTGATGAGATTGAATTGACTGACGCGCAAGGCATCTCACATGTTTCTAGCAATGGAGATGACCAGGAGTCGAAGAGGATATTAGTCAGTTTGATTTTCTGGAAACCCCTTGAGCTTTGTGTTTGCTCCACGATATATCTTGTTTTGTATGTAAATATCCAGCTGTGAGGCACCTTCTTTATATCAACATGTTAACCAGCGGGGCATAATAGTACGACAGGTGGCAGGGGGTTGGTTTGTTGTAATGATATGCCAGGAGAAGGTTGAGATTGTGGCCCCACCAACCAATGCTGCCCCTGCTGCTGCTTGACCACCACCCAAACCAGCCCCTGGTACACCTGCTACACCCCCACGCCTTCATGGCTGAAGGGTGTTGCCCCACCACCACCTGCTGCCCCTGCTGCTGCTTGACCCCCACCTGCTGCCCCTGCTGCTGCTTGACCCCCACCTGGTGCCCCTGCTGCTGCTTGACCCCCACCTGCTGCCCCTGCTGCTGCTTGACCCCCACCTGGTGCTTGACCACCACCCAAACCTAGGGTTGGAAGGAGCCTCCGGGGGTTTGCAGGAGGAAAGGCAAGTGGACCCCGTCGTAGAGGAGAGGCATCTCCAAGAGCTTCCCGGCCAGTCTTAGTGCTCATACATACACTGTTGTGCGTAGCTTGACATCGTAGAAAAATGGGCCACATACATGTATACAGGTTTAAATTATGCAGAGAGAGAGAGCTATACAGGTCTCAACTATACATTTTCAGCCAAGCACAGGTCAGCGTTAGTGAGGGTGTGGGCTGCCGTAAAGGCCCATGGCCGTTCACACAGGGTGGAGTTCTGGCTCATAACACACTGTCAACTGACAAATACTGAATTTAAGCCTACCTGCAAGCTGAAGCATACTGTACTGGTAGTGGCCCTTGCAGTAAACGCAACAGCCTCTACCATACATGCTCATTCAGCCGGCATACCGTAATGCTACTAGTTGATAATGAACAGGAATCGGCTATATGACTTTGTCAAGCCCTGCCCATTCAGCAGGGTTGCTACTGCTACTGTCAATTATGCTGCAGGGCAGCTGCTGGTGCTGCTGCTATTATGCTGCAGGGCAGCTGCTGGTGCTGCTGCTTTATGCCGCAGGCGGCAGCTACTGCTGCTGCTGCTCCCGGTATGTGTGCGTGGTTGTTCCAACCTAGCTGCCTTAAAGTGTGCAACCACACCTCCAAATATTGTTGTTGGTTTGCTACTGCAGTAGCCAGGCTGCTACCGACTGCTGCTGCTCCTCGTCCAGCTCGCACTGCTCCTGCTCCTGCCACTGACGGTCTATGCCGCTGTCCGCTGTGCTGCTGTAGTACATGTCAAGGGCTGCAGCTGCATAACATAACGCTCAGCCTTGCAGAGCAAATGTTTTTCAGCATCTGCAAGCCCTAAGTGGCACCTGCATGCATTGCCCCTCAGATTCTACCCTCGTGACAACCCTCAGCTTCTGGGCTGTCTCAAGTTTGCTAGGTGCAGTGGCCCAAGGCGGTGATACAATGGTAGTTCCAACTTGGCACTTAAAGTGACCTCTCCGAGAGGTCATCATGGTGACCATGAAGGACCAACGGCTGGCCTTGCTGACGAACTGCCACCGCATCCAAAAAGAAAAGGCCGTCGCCAAGTCCTGCAAGATACGGCAGTTCATTGCTTTGGGCCGTCGGCAATGCATTCAGTTTGCCTTTGCGGCAGCTGCCGAACCAGCCTAGACTGTAGTCTAGTCAGCACTGGCTTGGCAGAGTTGCCGTTGGCTTTGCCCCGCCCGCCCGCGGCTGGTTGGGCTATCGCTTGGTCGACCGCCGGGCGAGCTGGCTTGGCAAGCCGGAAGGTTCGGCTACTGGTAGGTGCCGAGTGCAGCAGTGCCCTTCTGTCACTAATCAGACCGGGATAGCATATATAAGCATGCCGCCTTTAGGCTCACTTTGAGAGTAACGACTCTTGGCAAGCAACCTTTTGACGGGGCTTCCAACTACAGATTGTGCCGCGCGCTGCTGGCCTGCTGCTTCATTGTCTTCCGAGTGCCTCCGTCCAGGCTTGCCCCACAGCACCTCGAAGAACAAGTATCTGCTGGACCATGGGTATGCGAATGCTACTGATGCCGCTATCCTTGTTGGTCTGCTGCATGCTGCTGATTTTACTTGGAAGCACGGCAGCTCAGGATACAAGTGAGTAAGCACATGGCACAGTTGGCAAATTAGTTTCATTTTATGTTGTCAGGACTTTGACAAAACTAGTCCTATCCGTGGTGGGGCAGCTACTGGGTTGTAGGAACCTGGTCTTGAAAGAGCCTTGTGGATCAGTATCTGATCAATAAGCTGCTTCAGTCTCAAATGAGGCGCATGTTCATGATCATTGGCTGGTCTGGTCATTTATGTCTTATCTACTTCTGAATGGTCCCACACTGTGCCTTCCTATGTGTGATGAGCAATACTATGAGCATATGTAATAGGAATGGGCTTGATGCGGGCCCAATCTTCAAAGCTGGAGCTGCAGGCAACTGTCAACTGCGTATAGATACTATCCAGACGGGAAAAGCGAAGGCCATCTTCAAAATGGGAGTTTTTCCCGTCTGTTCGGCAACTTTCCTTGGCTTCTGACATGGATTCGACCCACTACCCAGGTTTCTGACTACATGTGCTTGTCATGATGCAGGTGTAGCAATTATCGAGAAGTGCCCCAAGGAGTGCCTGCAGAGCCCGCACTTGGCTCTGCCATATGAAATGAGAAGTAATGCTACGGATCTTGAATTCCTGGAGCCAGGCCAATGCATGGTATCCCAGGATAAAACGGCCCACAGGTTCTGCTTCCAGCCAGATGGACAACTTGTCTTGTATGATCAAAAGAACAAAACCACATGGAGGATGCTGGCAATCAATGGAAGTGATGCATCACTCTTACCACCTGGGACCAAGCCCATGCAGGTCTACCTCAACACAAATGGTGTATTGGTGGCTAATGACACAAGCAACACAACATACTGGAACACCTCAGGGGATGCCACCGTAGCCGAAGAGGGGCCCTTTTATGCTGTTCTTCAAGATGACGGGGTATTTGTGATCAGAAGGCAATCAGACAACACAACCATTTGGTCAACAGCTCCAGCAGGTAAGACATATGCATGTGCACATGTAAACAGTTGGGACGGAGTGGGCACAAGGAGTCCCAAACCCGAACTAAGGCTGCCTTTGTCTTACGGCCAATGCAGTATGGCAGTGCTACATTATTTCCTGATATCGATGATGTATTTTGTTACTTCATGGGAAAGAGACCTTGGGACATCAGCAGTGGTTTAATGTCTGTTTACAGAGCTAGCACTCACAGCACACATACAATTCCCTAGGGTCCACAAGGAAGGTTACCTTTTAAGCACTGGTTATAGAGCCAGAAAAGCCGTCCTCATGCACCTATGTCCTACATATCAACAGGGTAGGTACGTCTAATCCGTTACTGTGGCGTTGGGCATGCATCGCTTGCAGTCTGTGAGACAAAGCAAGTTCTGAGTGAATTAGCATCTGCTCTTTGTAATGTCCATTGAGCCGTTACCCTCACGCAACCTACTTACTTGCTGGCAGCTGTCATGTGTCCACATGTGCATGTGTCTACTCAGACAGATTGCGATTCAAGCATACTTCTTATGATACACACATTACGAGCACCGGCAGGATTGTCTTGATTCCCCGTTCGCTGACATGCGCTCGTTGTTGTGTTTAAAATTCTCAGCTCAAGCATGGTCTGCAGGGACGATTGCTGGTGTGGTCATTGCTGTTGCCTTGGGCTCGACTCTACTTGGGCTCCTCCTCGTAGGCGCAGCACGCCTATTGCTCTTTTTCTTTGAGCGCAAGCGGAATAGGAAGCAATTTCAGATCACTTCACCAGAGGCGGTGCACAAGTTGGCCACGGTGATGATGACTAACGATGTCAAGGCTGATCCAGAGAAAGGATTAAAAATTCCCACTCCATGAGCCTGATGTTGGGCAGAACCTGGTCCTCGTGGGTTTTTTGACTTTGGCAGGGTTCGGCTGGGTGATTGGGGAGGGCCGCTGCAAAAAAGGTGTCAGTGTGTCACTTCCAAGTACGTGGATGGTGTCGGTGCTTGTAGCTTGCGGCAAGCTAGATGTGGCAGGGCTGACATTAGAAAGGGGGATGCATATGGCTATCCTAGGCAATTTGAAGAGTGTTATCTTTGTAGGTTATGACAAGCTTTACTGTGGAGCTGAACATTTGGAAGGAGGTAGGAGGCTTACAATGGCAGGGATTAAGGAGTTTATCAAGCCAAGGGGAGAAAGCAATCTTTCCGTTTACTTAAAGTCAACTTGACTAGCAAGCCATGGAACTGGAAGGTGTAGACTGCAAAAAGGCACATGCAATCTTGGGTAGCCATACCCACATGTGTGTGCTCCTGGCACAGGAGTTGACAGAGACGTTGGCCCTGAGCAAATATCATTCACTGTGTTGTAATGATTGAGCAGGTGTACAGTAGATCTCTTAGGCATTTTAATGGTTAAGCTTTCTGATCAGCTCCGCAATGCACATTGCACGTTGTGTCTGTACTGTGGGAGTGCATCCCTAGCAGTAGGTGGAGGTGGCTGGAGATTGATACATGCTACCCTATGTATATTAGGCTCCGTGTCTATCCTTGTATGGGTCGGCAACAAGTGCAAGACGTGGCTGCCGTCCAATTTTGTGAGTGGGAGAGTGTGATCTCATTGACATGGGAGTGGAAGGTGTCCCTGCAATGAGGAGGTGTGGGAGGCACAATGTCAGCTCTCGTGTTTCTGGTGGAAGTTGTTGTGGTGGACCGTGATAATCAAATCATATTGCAAATAACAAGACTTGCAATAAGAGACTAAGTGAGAATTTGCATTAGTGTTATTTCTCACTTCTTTTATTGCAAGTCGTGTTACTGGCTTGCAACTCGTCGATTCCATAGGAGTGTGGGCGCCAGATACTGTGCTTTTGGGGGTTCTGAATGCACTTGGGGTGGTTCCCTGCAGGCAGACGTACTGGGTGCCTGGGTTACTGATTTTGCAGAGAATAAAGCAACGCACACTTGGGGCAAACGATGATTTCCTGTAGTATGTCCATGCTTCTGGTTGTTGCCATTGCTGTTGTTGTTGTTGTTGTTGCGTGATGCTGTACCTCAGCAAAAGCTGCTGCTGCTGCTTTTAAATTTATTTGCTGCTGTAGCAGTTTGATGTTTTGGGTCATAGCTCAGAGATGATAATCTCACTAATCTAATCTGCAATGGTGACCTCACCCCTGGCCCAGCAATATGCTTGGAGGGCTGAAAATAGCAGCCCCCAGCAGTTCTACTGCCAAGGCTCGCCACCTCCGCTATTATCTGTGCATGTGCTGCCACAACTCATGTCTTGTTATCTTGGGCAACCTCATGTTATCTGTTTTGAAGTACTCGGGGGAGCCAGCCAACTGACTAACCTGTTCCCAGACAACCAAACACACCGGGGTCAAACCCCATTTCCAAGTCCCTATCCAGCGGAAAAGAAACCACCGGCATTAATGGGGCACGACCAACCGTAAGAACAACATATGACTACCTGCAGATATCGCTCGGCAACCTAACCAAGGTAGAAGCCGTGCTTTCGGCTGGTAAAACAGCACTCAAGAGGGGCCGGCCGTCATTCCTGGCGTTGTCAGTTGTTATGGACAGTCTCAGTCACTCCGGCGGCGGCCGAAATCATGGAGGCAGGTCACTAGAGCTTGCGACGGGGCTGGCCTCTACCTTCGACTCACTGATGAAAACTGACTGCACTTATGAATGTAAACATACGTACTGCTCAACAGAGATATCACTCCCTTGTCCAACGCGCTCTTCAGCATTCAGACCCCGTTTTGGTGTTGAACCGATAGATGTGACTTGGTAGAAAGCCTGCAGGGCAAGAACATGCTTGGATGGCGCAAGCTCGAAGCTCCGTCACCCGCTAGGCCTTGGCGTAAAGAACAAACATTCTGCACACTTCGACTCCCTTCAGTGCATGAGCAAAGAAGTCAACTAGGGAGTGCATAGGAGGCAAGGCAATCATGATTGTCCTTGCTGAGGGGAGTGCCATGTTTAGTCTGCTTCGTGCTGCTTCACCAACTACTTTTAAACAGTCCAGTGGCGGCTCAAAATACAAGAAGGTCCCCTGCTCCATGCAATACAGTCGAGCTTGCTTGCCTGAACGGTGCCCACTGCATGCATGCCTACATGGCTTGGTTGCACTTCTCCTGTTGACTATCACCTGGGTGAATGGACAGTACGTTAGGTATCTGGTAGCTGCTGCCCCAACTAATTAGCATGCCACATTCCCTCGTCAAACCTGTCAGGGGCCTCTGCATCTGTTCCACCAGCGCGTTACCGCCCCTAATCCTATGACAGCCACTAAGACTGCAGTGGCTGAGTCATGCTGTTGTGAAGTTGTCGTGCAGTGTCAGTCTGGTTGGACTCATGCCCTCTGTATTAGCCTACTAAAGCTAGCGTGCCTGTGTTGCCTTACTTGTGTGTAGGTGCAGCGAAGCAATGCCCTCAGGACTGCTTGCGGAACTCAAACCTGGATGTACCCTGGCAGATGAGGATTGAGAATGACTACCTAGACATATATGAATGCATGCTGTCCCAAAACAAGGACTACAAGCTGTGCTATCAGTCAAATGGGGATGTCGTGCTCTATGATCAGGGTAACAAGCCGATCTGGTGTGCTGGTGCTGCTGGTGCTGGCGGAGGGAAAGGCGTGGGAGTTTAGCCTTGGAGAGAACGGGCGCCTGACGGCTTGTGACAGCACCATTACCTATTACTGGATCAACAGCCCCAGGTTAGAATGGTCTTCATGAATCGCACAGTGCTCTAGGACCCCTAATCAGCCAGCTGTTTGGCCATAACAAACCATTCTCGCTGTTCGGTACTCTCTGTTAGTCTGCAGCCAGCACTTGCTCCTCAGCCTGGCCTTATCGCCTCTGTGGAGGTTCAGGTTAGGCTGGACAAACTGGCGGGGATGCAGGTTGTTGCCCTATCGGTACTTGCTCAAGCAAGGGCGATAAAGGCCTTGCAATAGTTTTAGCCTGGTGGCGGCTTAGGAATGCTGCTTTGCTGAGGCTGTGTCAACCAATGGTATAACCTGGGAAAAGGACCGACTGGGCTTAGACAGAGCATGAGCTCAGTCTGTGTATGTGATAGGTCTGGCTCCTCTTAAGCACACACAGGGCGCACCCATCATAAGAGGCCTGGGCAGTGGGAGGCACCGCAAGCGGGCCATGGCATGATTGCAGGGGTGATGACAACTGACAATGAGCAAAAGACAAAGACGAAACTAGGTGGCTCACGGTAAGGCTGTGGTGCCATATGTGCATTTCTGCCCTTCATGTGAGAAGAATGCATGGCTGAAACAACTTTGGCGCATGCATGGCAGCCGTCATGCAATTCACATGCTCGACCTCAGCAGTCATGTTGGCAGAAGCAGTTTTTGCAGTGAAATAGCTAAAACCTGACGGTTTAGGAGGGTAAAAGCCTGAGGTAACTCAGTTTGGTCAAGCAGACACTTGGCTCACCTCTAAGGAACATACGTTTTTGGCTTATGTTGTCTTATGTCATTATTTGGCCCTGAGTTGGCCAAGAGTGTACCGCTGTAATGTTGAGTGTACCTGACATTCTCGGAGCCATATGCACTTTATGGTACTTTATCAAGTGGTGAGGGATCAAGTGTCAAGGGCTGTCACAACGCTTTGCCTCATTTCGGGCTTTCACCAACCCTATAAATAGGGGCGCTGGGAGGCTATGGTTAAGCCTCAGTTCATTAATAGTTATCTTTGTCAACAGCACACGCCTTAAGTGTCCTGTGTATCGACTTGTAAGTTCACATCGCTGACATCTCCGGTCCACACATGGTTGAAGGCTAAGCGCTTACGTGCCGCCTAAGCAGCTAGTTCGACCCGGGAGAGGAACCGTAACATTTGGTTTGGGAGCCTAATTGATCCGTATAAGTATCCGCCCGTTATTGCTGTCTTACACGAGTTAGCATCGTACTGGGTTACGACCGCATGCCGCGCAACCATAAGAGAGCAAGGGAGCAGAGCATACCTCGGCGTGTCTCGCGTGCATCCGAACAGTACATTAACTACGCTTGCGAGTTCCTTTGGAGCAATAGTTACTTGGAGAGTACCCGCGTTGTTCAGCAGCAGCATCTAGTCATCCGCGTTCCTGCCGCTTATCGCGAAGCAGCAGAACAGCACGATAATAAAGAGAGTGACCTTGTGGTGGACTATACAAATACGTTAAGCAGCGAACCCGCTTGGAGGCGCTAGCAGACTCTCAACAGGCTCAGCAGCTTTCGACCAGCAGCGCTGACGTGTGACAGTACGGCCATACCGTTACCGCCGGCTTCCAAGGTTACACTCATCAGACCGACCGCAGCTTAATGGAGGGACAAATCGAACAGCTGACTAGACAGCTACAGCAGCTGTACCATGAGCACGCTGCTATGGCTCAGCAGTTCGCAACCGCGCAACACCAACTAACTACAACTCAGCATCAGCTTGCGCAGATGCAGCAGCAGCCGCAGCACGCCAGTGGCGCCGCAGCTCTTGGACCTAAGCTAAAGCTGCCTAAACCACCTGTGTTTACTGGCCGCAACCGCGAGCCAACGCCACAGAACTGGACCTATCAGATGGAGAACTTCCTTAGTGCGAATGACATCAACCTGGATACCCCAGCAGCCGTCGTTTACGCAGCAGGTTACCTTGCAGACTCTGCCTTAACATGGCACCGTATGCACCAGATCGGTGTCGCACGGGGAATCATAGTAACGTACGCCAATTGGACCGAATTCAAGACCGCTCTCATCAGCCGTTTCACCGCAATATCAGCCGAACGCACCGCCCGGCAGAAGCTGACCTCACTCAGGCAGGGCAAGAGCGTTAGGGAGTATGCGCAAGACTTCAACTTGTGCATGATAGAATTGCCAGAAATGAACGAAAAGGACCGGTTGTACCGCTTTCTGGAAGGACTCAAGCCCGAAGTACGAATTCACGTCGAACTAAAGAAACCTGATACCCTTGCTGAAGCAATAGAGTTGGCTATCCAGACTGACTCTTTGCTTTGGCAAATCAGGAGAGGACCAACCCTGGTGGGCAGAGGAGACACGTACCGAGCTATGACCAGTCATCACTCAGCAGGACCCAGTGCCATGGAGATTGGCTCACTTGAGACCAAGGGCCACGTAGGCCCAGAGAGGGCCATGAACTTCAAGCAGAACATCCGTTGCTTCTACTGTGGAGCAAGGGGTCACTACAAGCGTGACTGCCTGAAGCGTAAGAAGCACCTAACCATGCGATCTTCAAACTAGAAGAGGCGCGTGGTGTAGTGAGTCCCACACGCGCCGAGAAGGCCAAGCCCCGACCCGCAGAAGACTCACGGACTGGCATACCATCAAGGACAACAAGGATGTCAGGGAACAGCCACCCCACGGTGCCAAGGGGTACCCCAAAGCAGAGACCAAAGCAGTGTTCAACACGGAGGAGGAACCGTGAGGACTGGATGTTTGACCCTTTGGAAAGGGCCAGCTTTGAAGCGTATTACGGACCATTTTCAGTAGACGCCTGTGCGGATCCCGAAGGACATAATGCCCAGGCCAAAAAGTTCTACCACAGCCAGAATTCCTTCCTCAAGGCGAATGTCGAGGGAGAGAATGTATGGCTGAATGCGCCCTATCGCCGCGCCGGCCATTTTCTGAGGCACTACTTGGAGTGCAAGGAGAGAGCACCGACTCAGACTAGCGCAGTTATCGTTTTGCCCAAATGGGACAACAAGCCGTGGTGGAAACTCACCCAAGGATTCAGGGTTCTGAGAGTCTACCCTGCCGGCAGCCACCTATTTACAGCACCAGCATACCCCGGCGAAGTTACCCGGACAGATTTAGGACCAACTAGATGGGACGTCATTGTGTTTTGGGACCCACCTACACTCCAAGGGATTATGAAGACAATACCAGCAGAAACAGCAGCTACTTCAGCTTCCACCGAAACCGTACCGCTACCCGATACCGACGTAATTACATCAGAGCTGGAAGGACTACAGCCGACCAGTAATCAGCTAATACGGCTAACAGCAGTGCTATGGGGCCGCAAAGTACAAGCCCTAATCGACTGTGGAGCCGGTGATAACTACATCAGCAGTCAACTCATTGACGAAATACGACCTAAGACTCTCACCGTACCCGGAAAAGTGGTGCAACTTGCTGGACCCGTGACGCAAGACGCCAGCCGGTTGTTGAACCACCAGACCTTTCGAATTGGAGCTTTCAAGGACAAGGACAACTTTACGGTTACCAAGCTAGCACGAGATGACCTCATCTTAGGAAAGCCCTGGTTGACTCGGGTCAACCCGCCCATTGACTGGATCAGTAATACCGTGACTATCATCAAGGGGCGAAATTCCTACACCTTGAGATCTACGGTTGAAGACACGTCACCTACCGTGAACCTCCTAAGTTCACTGCAACTCAAGCGTGAACTACGGAAGGGAAGAACCGCTTACCTCGCCGTAATCCGTGAAGTTCTGGAAGAAGGGACCAAGCTGGAAATTGAAGGTCCTACAGAGGAGTGGAAGGGAAGGCTGATACAAGTCTTGGAGAAGCACCAGAAGATCTTTGAGCCGTTTCCCAAGGGGTTACCACCCGAACGAGCGATCGATCATCACATCGACTTAGAACCCGGAGCACGACCGCCATACCTACCCACCTATCACATGAGCCCTCTGGAGCTGGCCGAATTGAAGAAACAGCTAGCCGAACTAATTGACATGGGGTACATACAGCCATCAAAGTCACCCTATGGGGCACCCGTACTCTTTGTGCCCAAGAAGAACGGGAAGTTACGTATGTGTGTGGACTACAGAGCTCTCAACAAGCTCACCGTGAAGAACCGGTATCCGTTGCCACGTATCGATGAGCTTTTGGACCAGTTAAATGGAGCTACAATCTTTACTAAACTGGACTGCCAACAGGGCTATCACCAGATTTGTATAACAGGTGATGACGGAAGTATTCAGAGGACCGCCTTTCGCACCCGATACGGCCACTACGAATGGTTTGTCATGCCCTTTGGCCTGACTAATGCACCAGCTACGTTCCAAGCCCTAATGAACAACATCTTACGCCCGTACTTGGACCAATTCGTGGTAGTCTATCTGGATGACATCTGCATCTACTCCAAAACCCCGGAGGAGCACCTACAGCATGTGGACAAAGTCTTGGCCTTGCTTGAGCAACACCAGCTCTACATTGGCCTTGACAAGTGCGCTTTTGGACAAGCTGAGATGGGTTTTCTCGGACATGTGATCAGCAAGGACGGAGTAAAGGTGGACCCAAAGAAGGTGCAAGCTGTCACAGAGTGGCCTACACCCTTTAACGTGAAGGACATCAGGAGCTTCCTTGGTTTGACCGGTTACTATCGACGGTTCATTAAGCACTACGCTCACCTCGCGTTACCACTCACCGAGCTGACCAAGAAGGAGAATGGATGGAAATGGACAGCGTCAGAAGAAGCAGCCTTTCAAGGCCTGAAAGAAGCCGTAACTTCAGCACCAGTTCTCGTTACCGCCAACCCCGAACTTCCGTATGAAGTTTACACCGACGCCTCTGACTTTGCTCTTGGAGCAGTCTTGCTACAAGACCAAGGCCAAGGACTTCATCCCGTCGCCTACCTATCGCGTAAGCTCAGCCCGACAGAGCACCGCTACCCGATCGGTGATAAGGAGTTACTAGGCATCTACTGGGCTTTGACCGAGTGGAGATGTTACCTGGAAGGAGCACAGTTCAGAGTGAACTCGGACCATCTTAACCATACCTGGTTTGCGACCAAGAAGAACCTTAACCGCCGACAGACCAAGTGGAGCCAGTGGTTAGAATCATACTACTGCGGAGTGGACATCGCCTACAAAGAGGGGAAGTCAAACCTCTCTGACCCTCTATTACGCCGTGCTGACTTGTACAGCATTAGCTCGATTAACACCGATGACCTACTCACCCGCATTAGTAACAGCTACGAGACCGATGAATACTACAACCAGCCGTTTCCGTATTTGGAGAACATCAATGGCCTTTGGTACTTTGGAGATCGTCTAGCAGTACCTCGTAATCTGGAGATTCGGCATGAGATAATTCGTGAATGCCATGACTCACTCAGTGGAGGACATCTGGGAGTGACCAAGACAATACAGCGTGTGGCAAGGAGGTTCTGGTGGCCACACATGTCAAAGACAGTACGTCAATACGTGACTGCCTGCCCATCATGCCAACGGAACAAACCATCGAACCAGTTACCCGGTGGACTACTGCAGCCGATTCCGATACCGAAAGCAAAGTGGGAGGAGATGACAATGGATCTAATTACCGACCTACCGCCGACCCGTAATGGTTATGACGCAATTGTGACCTTTGTGGACCGGCTTAGCAAAGAAGTACACTTTGCTCCGACAACAAAGAAGGTTGACGCCGTTGGACTCGCCCGAATCTTTCGTACTACCATCTACCGACATCATGGAATGCCTAAGGCAATAATCTCCGACCGTGACGACCGTTTCCTTAGTCATTTCTGGAGAGCACTCTTCTCAGTAGTGGGAACTGATCTGAAGTCCTCAACAGCCTACCACCCACAGAGTGATGGCCAAAGTGAACGTGCAAACCGCACACTGGAGGAGTACCTGAGACACTACATCAACCCCCTACAAGACAACTGGGACGAATACTTGGACCTAGCCGAGTACGCCATCAATGACTCCATCAACCCAAGCACCGGTTACACCCCATTCTACCTCACATACGGTCAACACCCCAACACCGCCTTGGACCTCACTACCGATGCTATGGTGCCTAAGGCACAGGACTTTCTGGTGGAAATGAAGGATGCTGTCACCCATGCCAAGGCCAAGCTTCAAGAAGCCCATGCCCGTCAAGCAACCCAAGCTAACAAGAAGCGGCGCGATGTAACCTTCCGAGTAGGAGATAAAGTGGCGCTATCCACAGCCAATTTGAGGTTACCTTCAACTATGTCTAAAAGGTTGGCACCTAAGTATATTGGCCCTCTCAAAGTGACTAGAGTGATTAACCCTGTAGCGTATCAGTTGAAGTTACCAGCGAATTTACGTATTCATAATGTGTTTCATGTGAGTTTGTTGCAACCATGGCGTTTTGATTTGAAGGTTCCTAGTCACTCTGACGCCCAGTGCCAACCGCCACCTGTAGTACCTGATGATGAGCAATATGCTGTGGAAGCCTTGTTGGACAAGAGCATCACTGCACGTAGAGGTATTGAATATCTAGTGAGATGGCAAGGTTATGGACCAGAGGATGACTCATGGCGACCGAGTAGTGATATTGAGCAAAGCCTGATTACGGCTTATGAAGCTACTCATCATGCCACCTTGCCCCCGGCTCGTAGGAGTACCCGCAAGAGTACTCGCCGTTATACATAGTTATAGCAGCGAGGGCGCTGCTCCTAAAAGGGGGACAGTGTGCAGTGAAATAGCTAAAACCTGACGGTTTAGGAGGGTAAAAGCCTGAGGTAACTCAGTTTGGTCAAGCAGACACTTGGCTCACCTCTAAGGAACATACGTTTTTGGCTTATGTTGTCTTATGTCATTATTTGGCCCTGAGTTGGCCAAGAGTGTACCACTGTAGTGTTGAGTGTACCTGACATTCTCGGAGCCATATGCACTTTATGGTACTTTATCAAGTGGTGAGGGAACAGCTACACATTCTATCAGGAGTTCAAGCCATTGGGGATCAACCCGATTAGCTTGCACTTCTATAAGCTCTTCAATGTCTTATGCATCCTCAGATTCTGAATCAAACAGATCCAGATGTGTATCTGGATATATAACAATATGTGAGTACCTTTCACATGTGTTGGACCAGCGTGCCTACATACGTGTTGCGCATGCATGTGGCCCATGTTGTGTCTGCTTAAGGCAGGACAAGACTGCTCCTAGTGGCTACCTCCCTGCTGACTGTAATAACTATAACACTTGCTCAATGGTCCTGGCTGAGAGTAGGTTGCAGGGTACAGCCAGATGTTTCTTAGCTACCACCAGCCAGCACAGACTGTATGTTATGTTCACTATCACTAGCCCAGCTGCCTGGTGCAGGACAGGGTTTTAAGGGCCACACCGACCCCTAATTGGAAAAGATCACAGACTCAGAAATGGTGGAGGAATGTTGTCGTGGCAGCCTTCGAGTGCGACGTGGATTGGCAGTAATTGTCCGTGTACTGTAAGTGAGTACAACCTTTCGGTTTATACCATGCCTCTGCTCTTACTAGCAGCTGGCGTTACACCCAAGCAGGTTGTCCGCACGCAAAGCAGCACTGGAATTCTCGATCATTTATTTGCCTGGCCCTCTGTCAGTTGCAAGGTCACTTAGTGGAACGGGTCACCGCAGGCAGGAACAAAACACGGGTCACGGCTTCCTGTACACATGTGGCAGTTTATAAAGGCATATAGGCACGGTGGGTCTTGCTGTTTATTAAGTAAGATGATGCAGGAGACGCTCAAATTGAAACCGTACCGCGGCATTGCCGACTGCGGTCCAGTGAACCGAGCTGGTGACACATGACCCCAATGAGGAGATGCACCCAAGCCTCTTGTGGGTGCCATGGGCAGAGGTTGCTTCAAATGAGGTTAAAATGGAGACAACTGTGCTTTGGTCCTGGGGTCACTCGGCTTGACCACTTGGTGCGAGTAACTGGCTTGGTAAAGACACAACTCCTTTTGCTGGCGAACGCGGACGTATATATGGCCTTCTACGCCATGCTGGGAAGTAAGGCCGGAGGAGTGCGTGCACCAGCCTGTCAACCTCGCACCTTCAGCCAGGATCCGGGGCGTGCGCTTGAGGTCTCAGCTTTGTTGAAAGGGCTGAGCAATCAGTACGTAATACATTTGCTTGAGAGTGCCGTAACTTTAGTACTACAACGCCTTTTAAGTCAGCTGCTGCAACGTACAGAGCAAAATGGGGAGCCACACTGTGCCCAGAGAGGCAAGCAAGGATACGGACCGCAAGCAATTGACCCTGCTACCGAGGCCAGTGATTCTATCACTGTGTTTTGCTTTGTCTGGAATTCTGCTATGCAGTGGTGCTGCAGCTCAAGGACCAAGTGCGTTCCCGTTGCTCTTATTGCTTTACCGTGCGGGCTTTCTTTCACCAGCCACTGCCATTGTCGATTGCAAAATGCTCTATACAATGAGCCCTATATGCGTTGCAATCCTCCCGCAGGTGTGGAGAAGCGGTGCCCAGAGGATTGCCTAGTGAACAAGCTGAGTGTACCATATCAGCTGAGCAGTGACCAGGCCGGGACGGGGGGCTACTTGGGGCCAGATGTAACGGTCGCAAGTACGAGGCGTCAAAACGCGCTTGACGCTAGTACAGCGCCCCTGTACTACTACCACGACAGGGTTCAGCACCGTTACACTCGTCCCCCCCTAAGGCCAAGTCGCCCCGACTTGCGCCCTCACCGGGACTCGAACCAGCGACCACCCACTCACGGCCCCCCCTGCCGCACACACGGCCAGGAGTTCTGGACACTCACGGGGCTCGAACTTGCGACCTGCGGAAGCGTGCCCAAGACACACGCAACCAGTAGACCACTTCACTACTGCGTTGCGAACTTGGCTCCGAAACCAAGATGTAACGGTCGCAAGAACGAGGCGTCAAAACGCGCTTGACGCTAGTACAGCGCCCCTGTACTACTACCACGACAGGGTTCAGCACCGTTACACTAGACCAATGCATGGTTTCCCAGAACAAGGCCCACAAATTCTGCTTTCAAAGGGATGGAAATATCGTGATGTATAACGAAGCGAACAAACCAACCTGGTCTTCTAATACTGCTGATGCAAGTGGGGGCATGGCCAGTGCACTGGACATTCAAAGCAATGGTCGATTGTTTGCTTGGAACGGTACCCAGGATTCAGACTGGTATTGGGAGAGTTCCAATCCCAGCGATGACCGCGAGGGTCCCTTTGATGGTATTCTCCGAAATGATGGTAACTTTGTGATCATCAGGCGAAGTGACAAGAAAGTCCTCTGGTCCACATCACCAGGTGAGTAGCACATACATGATGTCTGAAGCCGGTCTGCCAACATGCCTCAGGAATAGCAATGGGGTAGTATGAGGCCCAGAGACATAGGCATAACACCTTTGCTTAATCTGGGCATGACAAGCAGCTAGCATCATTGCGAAAGAATGGAGGATACATGCAAACCACGTTGTTATTGGGCCACTGGCCTCAGAGTAGCTGCATTTTGCTTGCAAGTAAAAGCTCTGACCCTGCACTCTTCATAGGATTGTAAGAGAGGAAAGCGATATCGGCATCTTCCATGGCTTGTCTCAGAGAAGGAGCAATCCTGCCTTGATAGCTTGGACCATCCTGTTTGATGTTGTTGTGTATGTCTTCATGGACTTTCTCTTTCAAGACACAGGCTCAATGAAGCAGCACTGTCATTTAATTTGAGTGTGCTCACTCTGCCAAAGATGCATGCCCATTTTGCGCCGTGCAGTACATGCAGGTCTTTCCATGGCATAGTACATGCAAGTTTTGCAATGGTTCTCAGGTACGCATGGACTGCAAAATGTTAGTGGAAGTTTGCAGCACTGGCTTGCCACAATACCATAATGAGCTTTGTAGAAAGCAGACCTTGCTGGCTGTACATAGCTCTTGTAGCCGACCCTTGAAGTTCTGGTACTGCCTCAGTAAATATCCTCACTTAAAGATTGTCTGTCACACCTCCTCCCTTGCAGTGCCCCCTTTGGCCTGCCCCAAAAACTGCCCACCTAGCCCCGGGCGCAAATTCAAGAACCGCTTATTCAGCCATGGTGAAGACGACATAGGGGGGCGCCTGCTGCCTGGAGAGTGCCTGGTCTCTGACAACGGCAAGCATAGCTTCTGCTTCGAGAGCGATGGAAATGTTGTGGTTTACTCCCAGGAGAAACCAGTTTGGAAAAGTAACAGTACAGCACAGCAGCCAACAGAGCTGTTCATAGACAACGAGGATGGTCAGCTGGTAGCCAAGGAGGTGGATGCCGCTGAAGCTAGTCTTGGCGGCAGTGATTTCTGGTTAAACATCCCAAATGAACAGACCATCAAAAGTGGCGCTCCTTTCACGGCTATCATGGACAATGATGGTAACTTTGTGATCAAACGTGGAGATGACGCAGTCATATGGTCAACAAATACGACAGAGCCAGGTAAGGACAAAAAGCACAGCCCACCTGGGTATATGCATGCAGTAGTGCCAGATTGCAAGGTCTCTCAATAGAGGGTCTTTCTGAGCCCGGCTGGTCCTCTTGTAGCTAATGCTTAGCAATGCATGCAGGTGTCAGTTTAGAGCAACTTTGTGCTCTAGGCAGAGTCAGCGCTGCACAACATGCCCTATTGACATGCAATGGCATAGCCGTTCAACACTAGATCTCCCTTCTTCTCGCATGCCACTAACTACTCTTGTTATTGTGTGGCTATCCTATCTCTTGCTTTCCAGATGAGCCTCTGCCCTCAACATCCCCCTCACCCGAGCCCTCAACATCCCCTTCACCCCAACCTGCGTCACCTGAGGAGGGCACCAAACCTAAAGGCATGTCGACAGGCATGATAGTGGGCATTGTTGCTGCTGTAGTGCTGGGCTTAGCAGCTCTGGGTGTAGGTATCTTCTTCCTGATGAAGCACAGGCGTAGCAGTAAGGCGCAGAGCAGCAGCCAACCCTCAGGACCTGCCAAAGCAGTAGGACAGGTTGCACACGTCAAGGCAGATGTTGAAATGGGAGGAGCTGACCAGATGGGTGGTACTCCTGGAAAAGTGGCTCTTGTCAGATAAAGTAGTCTGAGTATGAGCTTCTCACGCAACTGGCAGTCAGGGCTGGAGTAGGATAGAGCCTGCGATTGATACTGCTTGCTTGCTATTAGCTGTCATGATTATTGTTAAAGTGACTTGGATCAGTTGATATAACTGTAACCGTTGAGTGCTGTCTGAGCATGTTATAGGAGCCTTGCTTCCCCCTTGCTGTCTTATCAACCCGTTGAGTCTTTGAAGATATTATGATTGAGCGCTGTAGCCCAGCTCAGCTGCAACACTTTGTTACAGATAAATAGTTGGCTTCTGCGTTGGGTTCTATCGACATCGGATCTATAATCAACGGCCGGGCACCGTCCCCTGCTGTCTAGTCAGTTCCTAACCTCACAAAAAATGGCTTGCTGTATATGCTGGTACTGTGTTTATGTTATATGGGTAGACTTTGCAGTGTGGCAACCTCACAAACATGTCCATTTTCCCATGTTACTGCAGTAGAGCTGGTCTGCATGTGGCATCAGTCTATACTATCACCATGTTGCATTGGGGGATCTGAAGGGACGCATCTTGCATCTTGCATGGGGAGAATGCTTTTGCATCTTGGATGGGGGGAGTGCATCTTGCATCTTGCATCGGAAGATGTGTAGCGGACCTGTGGGAAAGGGCTGGCTGAGGTCCATATTGGGTTTATGGGAATGACCGAGGCTTGAGCCTGAGTGGTAGACAGCCGAGCCTGCTTGGCACAGCAGTAAGGGAATCCATCATGCTGGCTCAGTCGTCTCTGAATCATACGAACAGACATGGGGCTGGTCATGCTGGATAACTTGTTGGTAAAAAGGGACCCAAACCAGACGTTGGCTGTTTGTTCAATGGCAGGGCTGGAACCCTGAAACTGGAGACATCATGAACAAATATGCTCTGAAGCGGTGTGTGTAGGATGCATGGGGTTTTGTGTGGGATGGAATAGCGTTTTATGCTGTAAGAACCATGGGAGGCTGGTGAGGGTGTGAGTCCAGCAATAAATACAATTGAGAAGGTTAGCTTGCCACATATGACAGCTACCCAAACAAGAAGGAGGATGGCCAACTGGATACCTCCCTGAAATGCCTAGGTACATCTTCTGGACAGGTGGCGTACCCTTGGCATGTGTTAAGCAGTTGACAATGTTGCGCAGGGCAGGAGCACATCATCTGGCAATTGAGAAGGGACGATGTCAGCAATCTACAGTCCCTAGGAATGCGTTTGTATCATAGGTGTATGCGCCATGCTGTTCAGTTGACTAGGATGATAGGCATGTTCTGTTTGAGTGCACAGCTTACTAACAAATCAGATCAAATATTGGAGGAAGTTGTTCTCTTGTTTATCGCATTTAGGTTGCTGGTCCTGCTGAGGGCAAGCTACAGTGCCGTGTGCCCAGGCAGCCACTGCCAGCACTGTCACCTGCACGGTCAATCCAATTTTGCATGCAAAAAAGGAATTTGGGGGCCACACTGACACCCCCATCACAAATGATCCCATGGATGGTGAAGGAATGCTTACAATCATAGCAGCCTTCCAGTGGTTCAAGTACCATAGGTGCAAAAGGGCTGAGGTCCCACTCAGCAGAGAGGGCCGATTGGACCTATGCCACGCAGGCTTGAGACTAGCTCTGCTACATGCAAAAAGTGATCCTTCATGTTCATTGCTGCTGGGGGCATGTAGCAGCTGCTAGGCTCAGACATGGTACTATTTACATAATTGACAGCTTTCACCCCATTGCCGACTTCTACACCAGGCATACACAGTGATACTACCAGGGATTGTATCGCGATCAGGGCAGGCTGCTGCTGCAATAAATGTTGATAGTGCTGCAGTGAGCTAGTGAGTGGAAAGCAGTCTTGAAAGATGGCGGTGGTAAAAGTTTGCCCCGTACTTAGTTTTGCTTCCTGTGAACGGGTTGATGGTTTGTGTGAGGGTTAAAGCCCACATGTTTCTGCTGCTGTCCCGCAATGATATTTGCCAAAATGTCACGACTGGGTGGGTAGATAGCGGGACTCCAACCAGTCTAGTCTTGTACCATGCCTCTGCTGTTCCAAGCAGCTGAAGTTGCACCCAAGCAGGTTTCAGCGCAAAGCATCTTTGGGACTGTCGGTCATCTGCCACTGGCCCTCTGTGGTTGCAGTCAAGGTCACTGATGTATCAGAAAGGGCCACCAGAGGTACCACAGAAACACAGGTCACGGCTTACTGTACATCTGCCACAGCTTCTCAACAGGTATGCACTACGGTGGATCGTGCCACCCAGGAAGTACGGTGATGCTGGAAGGACTCCGAAGCTTGTAAAGTTCTGTACTGGCATTGCAGCTTCGCGGTCCACTGAACCGAGCAGGTGAAACACAGGATTGCAGCGGACGGACTGAATTGCTGTCTGGAAGGCATGCACAAGAGCTGGCAAGCAGACAGTGGCTGTTACTCCTTTGTTTGTGCGCTTTGGTCCTGGCTGGTGACCGGTAGCCACGTGGTGCGGTAACCTTTCCCTCTGGCTTGGTAGCAACAAACGCCTTTTGTTGGCAGACTGGTCGAATGAGGACGTATGTGAGGCATTATGTGCCGTGCTGGGTACTAAGAGCGAAAGAATGTGCCTACCAGTTTATCAACGCCGCATGTTCGACCTTCAGGGCACCCGAGGTTCAACTGCATTCAAAAGGCGGAACAACCAATTGCGTTACCTTGCATCTTTACGCTAGTACTCATATCTACTACTGGGCCTCACAGCGCAGACCTGGTGGGTAAGCCATTCTGCAGATGACCAAGCAAGAATCTACCGCAAGCGTTTTGCAAGCCGAATGACCCTGCTACCGAGGCCAGTGATTTTATCAGTATGGTTTACTCTGGGCGCCATTCTGCTATGCAATGCTGCAGCAGCTCAGAGTGCAGGTGCGTTTCGGGCGAACAGGAAACGGGGTATTCTGTCCGCTGCATCACTGCTGTTTAGCCTGTTGTTATTTCTAGGTAATCCTCATACTAGAATAGATGATCTACACGAAACTTCATGACATGTGGTTGTAATGTCTGCTGATGCTGCAGAAGAGTCACATCGTCTTGCACCAAACCTGTTGAGGAGTGAAGAATCTGGAGGCTTCCTGCTTCCAAACCAGTGCATGATCTCCAACAACACAGATTAGAAGTTCTGCTTCATGCTGGATGGCAACACTATCCTATATGATGAGGCGAATTACATCATCTGGGCCAGCCAGACTGGAGGTGCAATTCCAAAGCCAGCACAGCTGAACTTGAACAAGAATGGGCAACTGGCCGCTCTTGATCAATCAGCAGAGGCAATCTGGAAGAGCTTAAACCCTACTGTGGCTGAGGAAGGTCCTTTTGATGCCATTCTCAGAAATGATGGGAATTTAGTTATCACAAGGCGCAAGGACAACAAGGTGGTCTGGTCTCTGAAGCCAGGTAGGTAAGCATGCCTGCTCACCAAGGTGCCCAGTAGGTGTCCTAACAACCCCTAATAGTCCCCGTGTTTGAGGCCCCCACCGCTAAAAGCCTTCCCTCACCGGAGGCAGGAATATGTCAATCCCTTCCGCCTATTTGAAGCTCTCGCGCCTGAGATCGTATGCGACAGGTACAAACATACAGCCATCCCATAGAGCAGAGTAAGGTGCATGTCATGCTACAGTAAGATTACTCGTGCATATTGCCAATTACATTGTATTGTACTTGAGGAGATGCACGAGCCTGCAGCCACAAGTCTCAGTAAGAGGCTGCTGGAACTTGAATTTAAAGTTCCTGTGTATGGGCGTTCTGCACAGAGCAGCCTGCAAATCGGCGGACTGACAATGTGGCATCTCAACATCGTATCTTGTTATTGTAGCGCTATGTGCTAGATGGGCCTAGATGCCCTGTACCCAACCTCCAATGGGCCATCCACGTTCATGATCGTGCTTCTATCATTCCTCCCCCTGCAGTATTCAGCCCTGTTTGTCCAAAGGACTGCCCACCCAATCCGTTTCGGACGTTTCAGGACCGACTGCACAGCAATGCAGAAACAGCCTGGTCTCTTCCAATAACAAGTACAGCTTCTGTCTTGAAGCCGATGGAAACATTGTGTTATACGCCGGAGATAAACCCCTGTGGCAAAGCAATTCTGGGGGCCTGCCGGTGCAGACAGTTGGGAAGCTCTTTTTGGACAATGAGGATGGGCAACTTGTAGCACAAAACACTAAGGGCACAAATGACTTCTGGCTGAGCATCTCAAATGAAGACGCAATTCAATCTGGCGACCCTTTCACAGCTACTGTGAAAGATGATGGTAACTTTGTGATCAGCCGTGGTGATGGAAAACCAATATGGTCAACCAATACCACTGTCCCAGGTGAGTGAGCACCTCAGTGGTGATATCAGTCTGAGCTGATTAACAGAGCACTACAGTGTTTAAAGCCATCAGCATGATTAGGAATTTCCCCTGGCTCGTAATCTGAAGTGCACAGTAGTGAGCGCTCAGCTGGTTTTAGCCCTGCATTACCTACATGAATCTAGGCATGCTGAACAATTAAAGCCCGCGGATTCTCCCCGTGCCTCTTTGAAAATACTGGTTGCTGGACAGTCTGCAGGCTTAGGAAACATAATATTATATAATATTATATAATGTTATATAATATTATATAACCAAATAACTGCATGCCGTACATCCCATATATGAAGGAGCAAAGACCAGAATAAAACCAAAGCAGCCAACGGCTTATGAAGCTCTCGAATCGTTCTCTATCTTTATAGTGTCTTTAACTGCCAATGGCTTTTGCAAATCAAGGCATGCTGCACCTATGGCTCCCATGGCCGAAGCACTGCCACCATGCGGCTAACTGCTCTTCTTGTTGTGTGCACTCTTTTTTCCTAGATAAACCATCTTCCCCCTCACCCCATCCATCACCGTCCTCATCACCCTCCCCATCGCCGCAGCCTTCACCATCCCTTGGTATCCCTTGGTATCTGTGTGTATGATACTTATGATGGGCATGACTGAGTTCACTAAAGTGTGACTGTCAGTGGCACTTTGACAATGGGTGGGGCATTCAGATTCTGGTAGTTCTGTATGATGCATATCAATGAACTACACAGGCAGGCCCATAAAGTCAAACCTATACAGCGGACATTAAGCAGATACCCAAATTTTTGACCACTTGTGTCAGAGCATCATTGAGCCCTTGTTCAATGCCTGGCCGGTACTAAGGTCTGTTTGGAACTTACAACTGGAGAAAACATACAAATGAGTAACAATGAACAATGAAGGTGGGGCTGCCGCGCCGCAAAAGGTAAGTAGCTTTAAACGACCAAGCACTAAACTATGTGTTCTAATTGCAGCTGGCATAAGCAGTTGGTTGAGTGGCTAACTCACCTGCACGACACAATCGGTCCAAAATCCGCAGTATGTATAGTATGTTTTTGCACTCTCATTTGCACCAGTAGTAAGTCAACCCTACAGCTTGAGCAGCAACAAATTCAGTTGCATCACCGCTACCCGCAAACCTGAACTGCTCAAGCAAGCTGGCAGCCTCAATAGGGAAACATGGGGGCCCAGCTAGGAAAACATCCCTAGTACCTGCAGCAGCAGCAGCAGTAGCAGCAGCGCAGCAGCAGCAGTAGCAGCAGCGCAGCAGCAGCAGTAGCAGCAGCGCAGCAGCAGCAGCAGCGCAGCAGCAGCAGCTGCACAACCTCATCCAGCAGCAGCCGGAGCCGCAGAACCACCAGGGAACAGTACAGAAGCAGCATTACATGCAGTTTGAAAGATGGTAGAAGAAGCGTCCAACAGTAGGAGAGGCAAGATGATAGAGGTAGAATCAGCAGCATCTGCAAGCTGCTCAGCTGCAGCATTGGATGCAATGGACAAACAATTCTAACAGCAACCTTTTATAAGACGCCGCAGCAGCAGCAGCGGCAATGGCAAAAGGGCAAGTGATGATAGCTTGCAGACTAGTGAGCGGCAGGGGCAGCAGCAGCAGCAGCAGCAGCAAAGAAGAGGCCCAACAGCAGAGGCAGTAGCGGAATAAATAGCAGATGAAGGGGCCACGACAGCACCAGAATGCATGTCTCAACATGCCAGCTCCCCACTTTTCCCCCGTCAAACCCTGCCTTCCCTAAAGGCACTACGGTCATAAGGCACTACTCCCTAAAGGCAGACGGTCTAACCTTCACACTGCTCTATAACCAATCACTGCATTCCCCAAACCAGAGCAGCTAACTCACTTCCATATTGATCAAGCTAGTGACAGAACTAGACTCAAAGCATGCGCAGAATATGACCAGAATTGAACTTCCTGCTGTTGTTCCTGCTGCAGGTGTAATCCTGAGTCTGTGCAGTGCGTCCCTCATTGCTTGTCTGAATGATTGTTCCTGGTGCAGTATGAATGCGCTGACACGTCCACCTGGCACCCGCCTCAACTCACTACCTGGCCAGTAACGCTGCAGCTGGGCCAAGGCTGACTCAGGGACACTTACGCATCATCACTCAGCTGCAACCAGAATAGCAGCATCAGCCCGAACAGGCTGGGAGCAGGGTAATGCACAAAGCAAAGAGGGGTTTTTATGAAGTACAAAGGGGGCTCCCTTTTGGAGACTATGGCCTAAGTGCGGGAACTGCAAAAGGAGGCATAGGCAGGGAAGCGGGCAGGTGCTAGGGAGGGTCTGCAGGGCAAAAGGAACATGTTGGTGGGTGGATGAGATGAGGGGATGCAACGAGGAATGAGCAAGTGGCCGGGAAGGAGGGGGGGAAGTAAGAACTGGAGCGGGGCATGGCAGGGGGCAGGGGCGAAGGGGTAAAGGTGAGCAAGGCAGCAGGGGAGGAGGGGGACGGAGGGCAAACGCAGCCGGAAAGTGGTTGGGAGGAGCTTTATACCAGAAGGATGATCGGGGGAGGAGTTGAAGAGAGGACAAAAACAGAGGTGGGAGCCACACACCCCACCAGCCTGCCCCGATATATGTAGGAGCAGAGCCTATCACAATGGCTACCGCTGCAGGAGAGCGGTATTTAGGACTGATCTTTGATTCTTGTGCTACAGCCAATGTCATGGCATCTCATCGTGCCACCTGTTTACAGTCCTCCTACTATGCAGTTACTTCTAAAATGCGTGCAGCTGTGGATTTCCCATGTGCTGTTCCTACCTTTTTGGAAATGCTTCATACGGTGGTTGAGCCGTCTGGGTTATATGGTTCGGAATTATGGGGTTTGCTTTCTATACCTGGGTTATGGTCATCTGATCGCTGGTCATTGGAAAAGTTCTATAGTCTAGCTGATGTCTTGGAGATGAAGCGATGTGGTTTGATCCGCAAATGGCTGAAACTGCCTAGTAGCGCCCCATCCGTTTGCCGTTGTTGCACGAGCTTGGGTGTGAGCCTTTAGTGCATGCCTACCTGCGCCGTGCAGTTCGGTTTTATAATGCTCTGGTTATCTTGGAGGATAATTGTGCATACAAAGGTGCTTTGCGCCAGAATGTGGAAGATGCTTTCGCAGCAAGTAGGGCTGCAAAGAATTTGGTGCATGCTTTGTTCCAAGTTTTACGCATTCTTCTATCATCAGAGCGGGGTTTAGTGGCACGTTTTAAAAATGGGCAGTGCATTGATGAGGGTGAAGTGGAATCAGCCATTGCAAGGCGGTACCTGGAGCATGTTACGCAATTGTCATTAGTGCAGGATGGGCTTGGTTCTCGTGTGGGCCTTTATTTCAGGGATGTAGGTACACATGCATGGGGTACAGTCCCAGAGTTTTACCGTTTGCCCCTCTCTCATGGGGTATTGGTGAGATTCTTAAGGTTTAGATTAGGGTGTCATCACCTGAGAGTGAACACAGGAAGGTGGGTGCAGCCACCTTTACCCCGCCGTCAGCGGGTTTGTTTGCGGTGTCACTCAGCATGCCTAGATGATGAGACACATTGCCTCCTGGTGTGCTCTCATCCCACCATGGTGGATGCACGGGAGAAAATGCATGCAGCTATCCCAGTGGCTTTTAGGCACAACATGGCAACATATGCCCAGTTCTGGGGTGTGTTGGGAAGGTTGTTAAGCCCGGACATGGTGTATGCAACTGTGAAGTTTGTTGCTGTGTGTACTAGGGTGGCATGGTTTTCTCACAAGTCCGGAGGTTCCAATGCACATCTATTACCAGAGGTTTTGGTTAATACAGATACACATCTGGATCTGTTTGATTCAGAATAGTGAGGATGCATCAGACTTTGAAGAGCTTATAGAAGTGCAAGCTAATGGTTGATCCCCAATGGCTTGAACTCCGGATAGAGTGTGTAGCTGTTGATTTTGTGTTGGTCCTTTTGCAAATTTTCTGGTGTTCCCTTTTCCGATGAGTAGGGAAATGGGGCTTGACCCCGGTGTGTTTGGTCGTTTCGACCTAGCTGCCTTGGTGCAGCCACACCTTAAATTTTTGTTTGTTTGTTTGTTTGTTTACCGGCCCCCGGCATGGGCTTGTGAATGGAATAGCCAAAACAGAAACAGACTCTACAGAAGGGACTCCCACTCTCACTGTCAATCAAAGCAGCAGCAGAGTGTCCTAAACAGCAGATACACGAATATGTCCGCCCTTCCACACACTCTGGAGGCGGGACTGGATAACAAACAAACAAACAAACAAAAATCTAAGGTGTGGCTGCACCAAGGCAGCTAGGTCGAAACGACCAAACACACCGGGGTCAAGCCCCATTTCCCTACTCATCGGAAAAGGAAACACCACAGAAATGGCAAAAGGACCAACACCGTGACAAAATCAACAGCTACACATTCTATCAGGAGTTCAAGCCATTGGGGATCAACCCGATTAGCTTGCACTTCTATAAGCTCTTCAATGTCTTATGCATCCTCAGATTCTGAATCAAACAGATCCAGATGTGTATCTGGATATATAACAATATGTGAGTACCTTTCACATGTGTTGGACCAGCGTGCCTACATACGTGTTGCGCATGCATGTGGCCCATGTTGTGTCTGCTTAAGGCAGGACAAGACTGCTCCTAGTGGCTACCTCCCTGCTGACTGTAATAACTATAATACTTGCTCAATGGTCCTGGCTGAGAGTAGGTTGCAGGGTACAGCCAGATGTTTCTTAGCTACCACCAGCCAGCACAGACTGTATGTTATGTTCACTATCACTAGCCCAGCTGCCTGGTGCAGGACAGGGTTTTAAGGGCCACACCGACCCCTAATTGGAAAAGATCACAGACTCAGAAATGGTGGAGGAATGTTGTCGTGGCAGCCTTCGAGTGCGACGTGGATTGGCAGTAATTGTCCGTGTACTGTAAGTGAGTACAACCTTTCGGTTTATACCATGCCTCTGCTCTTACTAGCAGCTGGCGTTACACCCAAGCAGGTTGTCCGCACGCAAAGCAGCACTGGAATTCTCGATCATTTATTTGCCTGGCCCTCTGTCAGTTGCAAGGTCACTTAGTGGAACGGGTCACCGCAGGCAGGAACAAAACACGGGTCACGGCTTCCTGTACACATGTGGCAGTTTATAAAGGCATATAGGCACGGTGGGTCTTGCTGTTTATTAAGTAAGATGATGCAGGAGACGCTCAAATTGAAACCGTACCGCGGCATTGCCGACTGCGGTCCAGTGAACCGAGCTGGTGACACATGACCCCAATGAGGAGATGCACCCAAGCCTCTTGTGGGTGCCATGGGCAGAGGTTGCTTCAAATGAGGTTAAAATGGAGACAACTGTGCTTTGGTCCTGGGGTCACTCGGCTTGACCACTTGGTGCGAGTAATTGGCTTGGTAAAGACACAACTCCTTTTGCTGGCGAACGCGGACGTATATATGGCCTTCTACGCCATGCTGGGAAGTAAGGCCGGAGGAGTGCGTGCACCAGCCTGTCAACCTCGCACCTTCAGCCAGGATCCGGGGCGTGCGCTTGAGGTCTCAGCTTTGTTGAAAGGGCTGAGCAATCAGTACGTAATACATTTGCTTGAGAGTGCCGTAACTTTAGTACTACAACGCCTTTTAAGTCAGCTGCTGCAACGTACAGAGCAAAATGGGGAGCCACACTGTGCCCAGAGAGGCAAGCAAGGATACGGACCGCAAGCAATTGACCCTGCTACCGAGGCCAGTGATTCTATCACTGTGTTTTGCTTTGTCTGGAATTCTGCTATGCAGTGGTGCTGCAGCTCAAGGACCAAGTGCGTTCCCGTTGCTCTTATTGCTTTACCGTGCGGGCTTTCTTTCACCAGCCACTGCCATTGTCGATTGCAAAATGCTCTATACAATGAGCCCTATATGCGTTGCAATCCTCCCGCAGGTGTGGAGAAGCGGTGCCCAGAGGATTGCCTAGTGAACAAGCTGAGTGTACCATATCAGCTGAGCAGTGACCAGGCCGGGACGGGGGGCTACTTGGGGCCAGACCAATGCATGGTTTCCCAGAACAAGGCCCACAAATTCTGCTTTCAAAGGGATGGAAATATCGTGATGTATAACGAAGCGAACAAACCAACCTGGTCTTCTAATACTGCTGATGCAAGTGGGGGCATGGCTAGTGCACTGGACATTCAAAGCAATGGTCGATTGTTTGCTTGGAACGGTACCCAGGATTCAGACTGGTATTGGGAGAGTTCCAATCCCAGCGATGACCGCGAGGGTCCCTTTGATGGTATTCTCCGAAATGATGGTAACTTTGTGATCATCAGGCGAAGTGACAAGAAAGTCCTCTGGTCCACATCACCAGGTGAGTAGCACATACATGATGTCTGAAGCCGGTCTGCCAACATGCCTCAGGAATAGCAATGGGGTAGTATGAGGCCCAGAGACATAGGCATAACACCTTTGCTTAATCTGGGCATGACAAGCAGCTAGCATCATTGCGAAAGAATGGAGGATACATGCAAACCACGTTGTTATTGGGCCACTGGCCTCAGAGTAGCTGCATTTTGCTTGCAAGTAAAAGCTCTGACCCTGCACTCTTCATAGGATTGTAAGAGAGGAAAGCGATATCGGCATCTTCCATGGCTTGTCTCAGAGAAGGAGCAATCCTGCCTTGATAGCTTGGACCATCCTGTTTGATGTTGTTGTGTATGTCTTCATGGACTTTCTCTTTCAAGACACAGGCTCAATGAAGCAGCACTGTCATTTAATTTGAGTGTGCTCACTCTGCCAAAGATGCATGCCCATTTTGCGCTGTGCAGTACATGCAGGTCTTTCCATGGCATAGTACATGCAAGTTTTGCAATGGTTCTCAGGTACGCATGGACTGCAAAATGTTAGTGGAAGTTTGCAGCACTGGCTTGCCACAATACCATAATGAGCTTTGTAGAAAGCAGACCTTGCTGGCTGTACATAGCTCTTGTAGCCGACCCTTGAAGTTCTGGTACTGCCTCAGTAAATATCCTCACTTAAAGATTGTCTGTCACACCTCCTCCCTTGCAGTGCCCCCTTTGGCCTGCCCCAAAAACTGCCCACCTAGCCCCGGGCGCAAATTCAAGAACCGCTTATTCAGCCATGGTGAAGACGACATAGGGGGGCGCCTGCTGCCTGGAGAGTGCCTGGTCTCTGACAACGGCAAGCATAGCTTCTGCTTCGAGAGCGATGGAAATGTTGTGGTTTACTCCCAGGAGAAACCAGTTTGGAAAAGTAACAGTACAGCACAGCAGCCAACAGAGCTGTTCATAGACAACGAGGATGGTCAGCTGGTAGCCAAGGAGGTGGATGCCGCTGAAGCTAGTCTTGGCGGCAGTGATTTCTGGTTAAACATCCCAAATGAACAGACCATCAAAAGTGGCGCTCCTTTCACGGCTATCATGGACAATGATGGTAACTTTGTGATCAAACGTGGAGATGACGCAGTCATATGGTCAACAAATACGACAGAGCCAGGTAAGGACAAAAAGCACAGCCCACCTGGGTATATGCATGCAGTAGTGCCAGATTGCAAGGTCTCTCAATAGAGGGTCTTTCTGAGCCCGGCTGGTCCTCTTGTAGCTAATGCTTAGCAATGCATGCAGGTGTCAGTTTAGAGCAACTTTGTGCTCTAGGCAGAGTCAGCGCTGCACAACATGCCCTATTGACATGCAATGGCATAGCCGTTCAACACTAGATCTCCCTTCTTCTCGCATGCCACTAACTACTCTTGTTATTGTGTGGCTATCCTATCTCTTGCTTTCCAGATGAGCCTCTGCCCTCAACATCCCCCTCACCCGAGCCCTCAACATCCCCTTCACCCCAACCTGCGTCACCTGAGGAGGGCACCAAACCTAAAGGCATGTCGACAGGCATGATAGTGGGCATTGTTGCTGCTGTAGTGCTGGGCTTAGCAGCTCTGGGTGTAGGTATCTTCTTCCTGATGAAGCACAGGCGTAGCAGTAAGGCGCAGAGCAGCAGCCAACCCTCAGGACCTGCCAAAGCAGTAGGACAGGTTGCACACGTCAAGGCAGATGTTGAAATGGGAGGAGCTGACCAGATGGGTGGTACTCCTGGAAAAGTGGCTCTTGTCAGATAAAGTAGTCTGAGTATGAGCTTCTCACGCAACTGGCAGTCAGGGCTGGAGTAGGATAGAGCCTGCGATTGATACTGCTTGCTTGCTATTAGCTGTCATGATTATTGTTAAAGTGACTTGGATCAGTTGATATAGCTGTAACCGTTGAGTGCTGTCTGAGCATGTTATAGGAGCCTTGCTTCCCCCTTGCTGTCTTATCAACCCGTTGAGTCTTTGAAGATATTATGATTGAGCGCTGTAGCCCAGCTCAGCTGCAACACTTTGTTACAGATAAATAGTTGGCTTCTGCGTTGGGTTCTATCGACATCGGATCTATAATCAACGGCCGGGCACCGTCCCCTGCTGTCTAGTCAGTTCCTACCCTCACAAAAAATGGCTTGCTGTATATGCTGGTACTGTGTTTATGTTATATGGGTAGACTTTGCAGTGTGGCAACCTCACAAACATGTCCATTTTCCCATGTTACTGCAGTAGAGCTGGTCTGCATGTGGCATCAGTCTATACTATCACCATGTTGCATTGGGGGATCTGAAGGGACGCATCTTGCATCTTGCATGGGGAGAATGCTTTTGCATCTTGGATGGGGGGAGTGCATCTTGCATCTTGCATCGGAAGATGTGTAGCAGACCTGTGGGAAAGGGCTGGCTGAGGTCCATATTGGGTTTATGGGAATGACCGAGGCTTGAGCCTGAGTGGTAGAGATGGCCTGCTTGGCACAGCAGTAAGGGAATCCATCATGCTGGCTCAGTCGTCTCTGAATCATACGAACAGACATGGGGCTGGTCATGCTGGATAACTTGTTGGTAAAAAGGGACCCAAACCAGATGTTGGCTGTTTGTTCAATGGCAGGGCTGGAACCCTGAAACTGGAGACATCATGAACAAATATGCTCTGAAGCGGTGTGTGTAGGATGCATGGGGTTTTGTGTGGGATGGAATAGCGTTTTATGCTGTAAGAACCATGGGAGGCTGGTGAGGGTGTGAGTCCAGCAATAAATACAATTGAGAAGGTTAGCTTGCCACATATGACAGCTACCCAAACAAGAAGGAGGATGGCCAACTGGATACCTCCCTGAAATGCCTAGGTACATCTTCTGGACAGGTGGCGTACCCTTGGCATGTGTTAAGCAGTTGACAATGTTGCGCAGGGCAGGAGCACATCATCTGGCAATTGAGAAGGGACGATGTCAGCAATCTACAGTCCCTAGGAATGCGTTTGTATCATAGGTGTATGCGCCATGCTGTTCAGTTGACTAGGATGATAGGCACGTTCTGTTTGAGTGCACAGCTTACTAACAAATCAGATCAAATATTGGAGGAAGTTGTTCTCTTGTTTATCGCATTTAGGTTGCTGGTCCTGCTGAGGGCAAGCTACAGTGCCGTGTGCCCAGGCAGCCACTGCCAGCACTGTCACCTGCACGGTCAATCCAATTTTGCATGCAAAAAAGGAATTTGGGGGCCACACTGACACCCCCATCACAAATGATCCCATGGATGGTGAAGGAATGCTTACAATCATAGCAGCCTTCCAGTGGTTCAAGTACCATAGGTGCAAAAGGGCTGAGGTCCCACTCAGCAGAGAGGGCCGATTGGACCTATGCCACGCAGGCTTGAGACTAGCTCTGCTACATGCAAAAAGTGACCCTTCATGTTCATTGCTGCTGGGGGCATGTAGCGGCTGCTAGGCTCAGACATGGTACTATTTACATAATTGACAGCTTTCACCCCATTGCCGACTTCTACACCAGGCATACACAGTGATACTACCAGGGATTGTATCGCGATCAGGGCAGGCTGCTGCTGCAATAAATGTTGATAGTGCTGCAGTGAGCTAGTGAGTGGAAAGCAGTCTTGAAAGATGGCGGTGGTAAAAGTTTGCCCCGTACTTAGTTTTGCTTCCTGTGAACGGGTTGATGGTTTGTGTGAGGGTTAAAGCCCACATGTTTCTGCTGCTGTCCCGCAATGATATTTGCCAAAATGTCACGACTGGGTGGGTAGATAGCGGGACTCCAACCAGTCTAGTCTTGTACCATGCCTCTGCTGTTCCAAGCAGCTGAAGTTGCACCCAAGCAGGTTTCAGCGCAAAGCATCTTTGGGACTGTCGGTCATCTGCCACTGGCCCTCTGTGGTTGCAGTCAAGGTCACTGATGTATCAGAAAGGGCCACCAGAGGTACCACAGAAACACAGGTCACGGCTTACTGTACATCTGCCACAGCTTCTCAACAGGTATGCACTACGGTGGATCGTGCCACCCAGGAAGTACGGTGATGCTGGAAGGACTCCGAAGCTTGTAAAGTTCTGTACTGGCATTGCAGCTTCGCGGTCCACTGAACCGAGCAGGTGAAACACAGGATTGCAGCGGACGGACTGAATTGCTGTCTGGAAGGCATGCACAAGAGCTGGCAAGCAGACAGTGGCTGTTACTCCTTTGTTTGTGCGCTTTGGTCCTGGCTGGTGACCGGTAGCCACGTGGTGCGGTAACCTTTCCCTCTGGCTTGGTAGCAACAAACGCCTTTTGTTGGCAGACTGGTCGAATGAGGACGTATGTGAGGCATTATGTGCCGTGCTGGGTACTAAGAGCGAAAGAATGTGCCTACCAGTTTATCAACGCCGCATGTTCGACCTTCAGGGCACCCGAGGTTCAACTGCATTCAAAAGGCGGAACAACCAATTGCGTTACCTTGCATCTTTACGCTAGTACTCATATCTACTACTGGGCCTCACAGCGCAGACCTGGTGGGTAAGCCATTCTGCAGATGACCAAGCAAGAATCTACCGCAAGCGTTTTGCAAGCCGAATGACCCTGCTACCGAGGCCAGTGATTTTATCAGTATGGTTTACTCTGGGCGCCATTCTGCTATGCAATGCTGCAGCAGCTCAGAGTGCAGGTGCGTTTCGGGCGAACAGGAAACGGGGTATTCTGTCCGCTGCATCACTGCTGTTTAGCCTGTTGTTATTTCTAGGTAATCCTCATACTAGAATAGATGATCTACACGAAACTTCATGACATGTGGTTGTAATGTCTGCTGATGCTGCAGAAGAGTCACATCTTCTTGCACCAAACCTGTTGAGGAGTGAAGAATCTGGAGGCTTCCTGCTTCCAAACCAGTGCATGATCTCCAACAACACAGATTATAAGTTCTGCTTCATGCTGGATGGCAACACTATCCTATATGATGAGGCGAATTACATCATCTGGGCCAGCCAGACTGGAGGTGCAATTCCAAAGCCAGCACAGCTGAACTTGAACAAGAATGGGCAACTGGCCGCTCTTGATCAATCAGCAGAGGCAATCTGGAAGAGCTTAAACCCTACTGTGGCTGAGGAAGGTCCTTTTGATGCCATTCTCAGAAATGATGGGAATTTAGTTATCACAAGGCGCAAGGACAACAAGGTGGTCTGGTCTCTGAAGCCAGGTAGGTAAGCATGCCTGCTCACCAAGGTGCCCAGTAGGTGTCCTAACAACCCCTAATAGTCCCCGTGTTTGAGGCCCCCACCGCTAAAAGCCTTCCCTCACCGGAGGCAGGAATATGTCAATCCCTTCCGCCTATTTGAAGCTCTCGCGCCTGAGATCGTATGCGACAGGTACAAACATACAGCCATCCCATAGAGCAGAGTAAGGTGCATGTCATGCTACAGTAAGATTACTCGTGCATATTGCCAATTACATTGTATTGTACTTGAGGAGATGCACGAGCCTGCAGCCACAAGTCTCAGTAAGAGGCTGCTGGAACTTGAATTTAAAGTTCCTGTGTATGGGCGTTCTGCACAGAGCAGCCTGCAAATCGGCGGACTGACAATGTGGCATCTCAACATCGTATCTTGTTATTGTAGCGCTATGTGCTAGATGGGCCTAGATGCCCTGTACCCAACCTCCAATGGGCCATCCACGTTCATGATCGTGCTTCTATCATTCCTCCCCCTGCAGTATTCAGCCCTGTTTGTCCAAAGGACTGCCCACCCAATCCGTTTCGGACGTTTCAGGACCGACTGCACAGCAATGCAGAAACAGCCATGGGCCGGCGCCTCCTCCCTGCAGAGTGCCTGGTCTCTTCCAATAACAAGTACAGCTTCTGTCTTGAAGCCGATGGAAACATTGTGTTATACGCCGGAGATAAACCCCTGTGGCAAAGCAATTCTGGGGGCCTGCCGGTGCAGACAGTTGGGAAGCTCTTTTTGGACAATGAGGATGGGCAACTTGTAGCACAAAACACTAAGGGCACAAATGACTTCTGGCTGAGCATCTCAAATGAAGACGCAATTCAATCTGGCGACCCTTTCACAGCTACTGTGAAAGATGATGGTAACTTTGTGATCAGCCGTGGTGATGGAAAACCAATATGGTCAACCAATACCACTGTCCCAGGTGAGTGAGCACCTCAGTGGTGATATCAGTCTGAGCTGATTAACAGAGCACTACAGTGTTTAAAGCCATCAGCATGATTAGGAATTTCCCCTGGCTCGTAATCTGAAGTGCACAGTAGTGAGCGCTCAGCTGGTTTTAGCCCTGCATTACCTACATGAATCTAGGCATGCTGAACAATTAAAGCCCGCGGATTCTCCCCGTGCCTCTTTGAAAATACTGGTTGCTGGACAGTCTGCAGGCTTAGGAAACATAATATTATATAATATTATATAATGTTATATAATATTATATAACCAAATAACTGCATGCCGTACATCCCATATATGAAGGAGCAAAGACCAGAATAAAACCAAAGCAGCCAACGGCTTATGAAGCTCTCGAATCGTTCTCTATCTTTATAGTGTCTTTAACTGCCAATGGCTTTTGCAAATCAAGGCATGCTGCACCTATGGCTCCCATGGCCGAAGCACTGCCACCATGCGGCTAACTGCTCTTCTTGTTGTGTACACTCTTTTTTCCTAGATAAACCATCTTCCCCCTCACCCCATCCATCACCGTCCTCATCACCCTCCCCATCGCCGCAGCCTTCACCATCCCTTGGTATCCCTTGGTATCTGTGTGTATGATACTTATGATGGGCATGACTGAGTTCACTAAAGTGTGACTGTCAGTGGCACTTTGACAATGGGTGGGGCATTTAGATTCTGGTAGTTCTGTATGATGCATATCAATGAACTACACAGGCAGGCCCATAAAGTCAAACCTATACAGCGGGCATTAAGCAGATACCCAAATTTTTGACCACTTGTGTCAGAGCATCATTGAGCCCTTGTTCAATGCCTGGCCGGTACTAAGGTCTGTTTGGAACTTACAACTGGAGAAAACATACAAATGAGTAACAATGAACAATGAAGGTGGGGCTGCCGCGCCGCAAAAGGTAAGTAGCTTTAAACGACCAAGCACTAAACTATGTGTTCTAATTGCAGCTGGCATAAGCAGTTGGTTGAGTGGCTAACTCACCTGCACGACACAATCGGTCCAAAATCCGCAGTATGTATAGTATGTTTTTGCACTCTCATTTGCACCAGTAGTAAGTCAACCCTACAGCTTGAGCAGCAACAAATTCAGTTGCATCACCGCTACCCGCAAACCTGAACTGCTCAAGCAAGCTGGCAGCCTCAATAGGGAAACATGGGGGCCCAGCTAGGAAAACATCCCTAGTACCTGCAGCAGCAGCAGCAGTAGCAGCAGCGCAGCAGCAGCAGCAGCAGCGCAGCAGCAGCAGTAGCAGCAGCGCAGCAGCAGCAGCGCAGCAGCAGCGCAGCAGCAGCAGCAGCACAACCTCATCCAGCAGCAGCCGGAGCCGCAGAACCACCAGGGAACAGTACAGAAGCAGCATTACATGCAGTTTGAAAGATGGTAGAAGAAGCGTCCAACAGTAGGAGAGGCAAGATGATACAGGTAGAATCAGCAGCATCTGCAAGCTGCTCAGCTGCAGCATTGGATGCAATGGACAAACAATTCTAACAGCAACCTTTTATAAGACGCCGCAGCAGCAGCAGCGGCAATGGCAAAAGGGCAAGTGATGATAGCTTGCAGACTAGTGAGCGGCAGGGGCAGCAGCAGCAGCAGCAGCAGCAAAGAAGAGGCCCAACAGCAGAGGCAGTAGCGGAATAAATAGCAGATGAAGGGGCCACGACAGCACCAGAATGCATGTCTCAACATGCCAGCTCCCCACTTTTCCCCCGTCAAACCCTGCCTTCCCTAAAGGCACTACGGTCATAAGGCACTACTCCCTAAAGGCAGACGGTCTAACCTTCACACTGCTCTATAACCAATCACTGCATTCCCCAAACCAGAGCAGCTAACTCACTTCCATATTGATCAAGCTAGTGACAGAACTAGACTCAAAGCATGCGCAGAATATGACCAGAATTGAACTTCCTGCTGTTGTTCCTGCTGCAGGTGTAATCCTGAGTCTGTGCAGTGCGTCCCTCATTGCTTGTCTGAATGATTGTTCCTGGTGCAGTATGAATGCGCTGACACGTCCACCTGGCACCCGCCTCAACTCACTACCTGGCCAGTAACGCTGCAGCTGGGCCAAGGCTGACTCAGGGACACTTACGCATCATCACTCAGCTGCAACCAGAATAGCAGCATCAGCCCGAACAGGCTGGGAGCAGGGTAATGCACAAAGCAAAGAGGGGTTTTTATGAAGTACAAAGGGGGCTCCCTTTTGGAGACTATGGTCTAAGTGCGGGAACTGCAAAAGGAGGCATAGGCAGGGAAGCGGGCAGGTGCTAGGGAGGGTCTGCAGGGCAAAAGGAACATGTTGGTGGGTGGATGAGATGAGGGGATGCAACGAGGAATGAGCAAGTGGCCGGGAAGGAGGGGGGGAAGTAAGAACTGGAGCGGGGCATGGCAGGGGGCAGGGGCGAAGGGGTAAAGGTGAGCAAGGCAGCAGGGGAGGAGGGGGACGGAGGGCAAACGCAGCCGGAAAGTGGTTGGGAGGAGCTTTATACCAGAAGGATGATCGGGGGAGGAGTTGAAGAGAGGACAAAAACAGAGGTGGGAGCCACACACCCCACCAGCCTGCCCCGATATATGTAGGAGCAGAGCCTATCACAATGGCTACCGCTGCAGGAGAGCGGTATTTAGGACTGATCTTTGATTCTTGTGCTACAGCCAATGTCATGGCATCTCATCGTGCCACCTGTTTACAGTCCTCCTACTATGCAGTTACTTCTAAAATGCGTGCAGCTGTGGATTTCCCATGTGCTGTTCCTACCTTTTTGGAAATGCTTCATACGGTGGTTGAGCCGTCTGGGTTATATGGTTCGGAATTATGGGGTTTGCTTTCTATACCTGGGTTATGGTCATCTGATCGCTGGTCATTGGAAAAGTTCTATAGTCTAGCTGATGTCTTGGAGATGAAGCGATGTGGTTTGATCCGCAAATGGCTGAAACTGCCTAGTAGCGCCCCATCCGTTTGCCGTTGTTGCACGAGCTTGGGTGTGAGCCTTTAGTGCATGCCTACCTGCGCCGTGCAGTTCGGTTTTATAATGCTCTGGTTATCTTGGAGGATAATTGTGCATACAAAGGTGCTTTGCGCCAGAATGTGGAAGATGCTTTCGCAGCAAGTAGGGCTGCAAAGAATTTGGTGCATGCTTTGTTCCAAGTTTTACGCATTCTTCTATCATCAGAGCGGGGTTTAGTGGCACGTTTTAAAAATGGGCAGTGCATTGATGAGGGTGAAGTGGAATCAGCCATTGCAAGGCGGTACCTGGAGCATGTTACGCAATTGTCATTAGTGCAGGATGGGCTTGGTTCTCGTGTGGGCCTTTATTTCAGGGATGTAGGTACACATGCATGGGGTACAGTCCCAGAGTTTTACCGTTTGCCCCTCTCTCATGGGGTATTGGTGAGATTCTTAAGGTTTAGATTAGGGTGTCATCACCTGAGAGTGAACACAGGAAGGTGGGTGCAGCCACCTTTACCCCGCCGTCAGCGGGTTTGTTTGCGGTGTCACTCAGCATGCCTAGATGATGAGACACATTGCCTCCTGGTGTGCTCTCATCCCACCATGGTGGATGCACGGGAGAAAATGCATGCAGCTATCCCAGTGGCTTTTAGGCACAACATGGCAACATATGCCCAGTTCTGGGGTGTGTTGGGAAGGTTGTTAAGCCCGGACATGGTGTATGCAACTGTGAAGTTTGTTGCTGTGTGTACTAGGGTGGCATGGTTTTCTCACAAGTCCGGAGGTTCCAATGCACATCTATTACCAGAGGTTTTGGTTAATACAGATACACATCTGGATCTGTTTGATTCAGAATAGTGAGGATGCATCAGACTTTGAAGAGCTTATAGAAGTGCAAGCTAATGGTTGATCCCCAATGGCTTGAACTCCGGATAGAGTGTGTAGCTGTTGATTTTGTGTTGGTCCTTTTGCAAATTTTCTGGTGTTCCCTTTTCCGATGAGTAGGGAAATGGGGCTTGACCCCGGTGTGTTTGGTCGTTTCGACCTAGCTGCCTTGGTGCAGCCACACCTTAAATTTTTGTTTGTTTGTTTGTTTGTTTACCGGCCCCCGGCATGGGCTTGTGAATGGAATAGCCAAAACAGAAACAGACTCTACAGAAGGGACTCCCACTCTCACTGTCAATCAAAGCAGCAGCAGAGTGTCCTAAACAGCAGATACACGAATATGTCCGCCCTTCCACACACTCTGGAGGCGGGACTGGATAACAAACAAACAAACAAACAAAAATCTAAGGTGTGGCTGCACCAAGGCAGCTAGGTCGAAACGACCAAACACACCGGGGTCAAGCCCCATTTCCCTACTCATCGGAAAAGGAAACACCACAGAAATGGCAAAAGGACCAACACCGTGACAAAATCAACAGCTACACATTCTATCAGGAGTTCAAGCCATTGGGGATCAACCCGATTAGCTTGCACTTCTATAAGCTCTTCAATGTCTTATGCATCCTCAGATTCTGAATCAAACAGATCCAGATGTGTATCTGGATATATAACAATATGTGAGTACCTTTCACATGTGTTGGACCAGCGTGCCTACATACGTGTTGCGCATGCATGTGGCCCATGTTGTGTCTGCTTAAGGCAGGACAAGACTGCTCCTAGTGGCTACCTCCCTGCTGACTGTAATAACTATAATACTTGCTCAATGGTCCTGGCTGAGAGTAGGTTGCAGGGTACAGCCAGATGTTTCTTAGCTACCACCAGCCAGCACAGACTGTATGTTATGTTCACTATCACTAGCCCAGCTGCCTGGTGCAGGACAGGGTTTTAAGGGCCACACCGACCCCTAATTGGAAAAGATCACAGACTCAGAAATGGTGGAGGAATGTTGTCGTGGCAGCCTTCGAGTGCGACGTGGATTGGCAGTAATTGTCCGTGTACTGTAAGTGAGTACAACCTTTCGGTTTATACCATGCCTCTGCTCTTACTAGCAGCTGGCGTTACACCCAAGCAGGTTGTCCGCACGCAAAGCAGCACTGGAATTCTCGATCATTTATTTGCCTGGCCCTCTGTCAGTTGCAAGGTCACTTAGTGGAACGGGTCACCGCAGGCAGGAACAAAACACGGGTCACGGCTTCCTGTACACATGTGGCAGTTTATAAAGGCATATAGGCACGGTGGGTCTTGCTGTTTATTAAGTAAGATGATGCAGGAGACGCTCAAATTGAAACCGTACCGCGGCATTGCCGACTGCGGTCCAGTGAACCGAGCTGGTGACACATGACCCCAATGAGGAGATGCACCCAAGCCTCTTGTGGGTGCCATGGGCAGAGGTTGCTTCAAATGAGGTTAAAATGGAGACAACTGTGCTTTGGTCCTGGGGTCACTCGGCTTGACCACTTGGTGCGAGTAATTGGCTTGGTAAAGACACAACTCCTTTTGCTGGCGAACGCGGACGTATATATGGCCTTCTACGCCATGCTGGGAAGTAAGGCTGGAGGAGTGCGTGCACCAGCCTGTCAACCTCGCACCTTCAGCCAGGATCCGGGGCGTGCGCTTGAGGTCTCAGCTTTGTTGAAAGGGCTGAGCAATCAGTACGTAATACATTTGCTTGAGAGTGCCGTAACTTTAGTACTACAACGCCTTTTAAGTCAGCTGCTGCAACGTACAGAGCAAAATGGGGAGCCACACTGTGCCCAGAGAGGCAAGCAAGGATACGGACCGCAAGCAATTGACCCTGCTACCGAGGCCAGTGATTCTATCACTGTGTTTTGCTTTGTCTGGAATTCTGCTATGCAGTGGTGCTGCAGCTCAAGGACCAAGTGCGTTCCCGTTGCTCTTATTGCTTTACCGTGCGGGCTTTCTTTCACCAGCCACTGCCATTGTCGATTGCAAAATGCTCTATACAATGAGCCCTATATGCGTTGCAATCCTCCCGCAGGTGTGGAGAAGCGGTGCCCAGAGGATTGCCTAGTGAACAATCTGAGTGTACCATATCAGCTGAGCAGTGACCAGGCCGGGACGGGGGGCTACTTGGGGCCAGACCAATGCATGGTTTCCCAGAACAAGGCCCACAAATTCTGCTTTCAAAGGGATGGAAATATCGTGATGTATAACGAAGCGAACAAACCAACCTGGTCTTCTAATACTGCTGATGCAAGTGGGGGCATGGCCAGTGCACTGGACATTCAAAGCAATGGTCGATTGTTTGCTTGGAACGGTACCCAGGATTCAGACTGGTATTGGGAGAGTTCCAATCCCAGCGATGACCGCGAGGGTCCCTTTGATGGTATTCTCCGAAATGATGGTAACTTTGTGATCATCAGGCGAAGTGACAAGAAAGTCCTCTGGTCCACATCACCAGGTGAGTAGCACATACATGATGTCTGAAGCCGGTCTGCCAACATGCCTCAGGAATAGCAATGGGGTAGTATGAGGCCCAGAGACATAGGCATAACACCTTTGCTTAATCTGGGCATGACAAGCAGCTAGCATCATTGCGAAAGAATGGAGGATACATGCAAACCACGTTGTTATTGGGCCACTGGCCTCAGAGTAGCTGCATTTTGCTTGCAAGTAAAAGCTCTGACCCTGCACTCTTCATAGGATTGTAAGAGAGGAAAGCGATATCGGCATCTTCCATGGCTTGTCTCAGAGAAGGAGCAATCCTGCCTTGATAGCTTGGACCATCCTGTTTGATGTTGTTGTGTATGTCTTCATGGACTTTCTCTTTCAAGACACAGGCTCAATGAAGCAGCACTGTCATTTAATCTGAGTGTGCTCACTCTGCCAAAGATGCATGCCCATTTTGCGCTGTGCAGTACATGGAGGTCTTTCCATGGCATAGTACATGCAAGTTTTGCAATGGTTCTCAGGTACGCATGGACTGCAAAATGTTAGTGGAAGTTTGCAGCACTGGCTTGCCACAATACCATAATGAGCTTTGTAGAAAGCAGACCTTGCTGGCTGTACATAGCTCTTGTAGCCGACCCTTGAAGTTCTGGTACTGCCTCAGTAAATATCCTCACTTAAAGATTGTCTGTCACACCTCCTCCCTTGCAGTGCCCCCTTTGGCCTGCCCCAAAAACTGCCCACCTAGCCCCGGGCGCAAATTCAAGAACCGCTTATTCAGCCATGGTGAAGACGACATAGGGGGGCGCCTGCTGCCTGGAGAGTGCCTGGTCTCTGACAACGGCAAGCATAGCTTCTGCTTCGAGAGCGATGGAAATGTTGTGGTTTACTCCCAGGAGAAACCAGTTTGGAAAAGTAACAGTACAGCACAGCAGCCAACAGAGCTGTTCATAGACAACGAGGATGGTCAGCTGGTAGCCAAGGAGGTGGATGCCGCTGAAGCTAGTCTTGGCGGCAGTGATTTCTGGTTAAACATCCCAAATGAACAGACCATCAAAAGTGGCGCTCCTTTCACGGCTATCATGGACAATGATGGTAACTTTGTGATCAAACGTGGAGATGACGCAGTCATATGGTCAACAAATACGACAGAGCCAGGTAAGGACAAAAAGCACAGCCCACCTGGGTATATGCATGCAGTAGTGCCAGATTGCAAGGTCTCTCAATAGAGGGTCTTTCTGAGCCCGGCTGGTCCTCTTGTAGCTAATGCTTAGCAATGCATGCAGGTGTCAGTTTAGAGCAACTTTGTGCTCTAGGCAGAGTCAGCGCTGCACAACATGCCCTATTGACATGCAATGGCATAGCCGTTCAACACTAGATCTCCCTTCTTCTCGCATGCCACTAACTACTCTTGTTATTGTGTGGCTATCCTATCTCTTGCTTTCCAGATGAGCCTCTGCCCTCAACATCCCCCTCACCCGAGCCCTCAACATCCCCTTCACCCCAACCTGCGTCACCTGAGGAGGGCACCAAACCTAAAGGCATGTCGACAGGCATGATAGTGGGCATTGTTGCTGCTGTAGTGCTGGGCTTAGCAGCTCTGGGTGTAGGTATCTTCTTCCTGATGAAGCACAGGCGTAGCAGTAAGGCGCAGAGCAGCAGCCAACCCTCAGGACCTGCCAAAGCAGTAGGACAGGTTGCACACGTCAAGGCAGATGTTGAAATGGGAGGAGCTGACCAGATGGGTGGTACTCCTGGAAAAGTGGCTCTTGTCAGATAAAGTAGTCTGAGTATGAGCTTCTCACGCAACTGGCAGTCAGGGCTGGAGTAGGATAGAGCCTGCGATTGATACTGCTTGCTTGCTATTAGCTGTCATGATTATTGTTAAAGTGACTTGGATCAGTTGATATAGCTGTAACCGTTGAGTGCTGTCTGAGCATGTTATAGGAGCCTTGCTTCCCCCTTGCTGTCTTATCAACCCGTTGAGTCTTTGAAGATATTATGATTGAGCGCTGTAGCCCAGCTCAGCTGCAACACTTTGTTACAGATAAATAGTTGGCTTCTGCGTTGGGTTCTATCGACATCGGATCTATAATCAACGGCCGGGCACCGTCCCCTGCTGTCTAGTCAGTTCCTACCCTCACAAAAAATGGCTTGCTGTATATGCTGGTACTGTGTTTATGTTATATGGGTAGACTTTGCAGTGTGGCAACCTCACAAACATGTCCATTTTCCCATGTTACTGCAGTAGAGCTGGTCTGCATGTGGCATCAGTCTATACTATCACCATGTTGCATTGGGGGATCTGAAGGGACGCATCTTGCATCTTGCATGGGGAGAATGCTTTTGCATCTTGGATGGGGGGAGTGCATCTTGCATCTTGCATCGGAAGATGTGTAGCGGACCTGTGGGAAAGGGCTGGCTGAGGTCCATATTGGGTTTATGGGAATGACCGAGGCTTGAGCCTGAGTGGTAGAGATGGCCTGCTTGGCACAGCAGTAAGGGAATCCATCATGCTGGCTCAGTCGTCTCTGAATCATACGAACAGACATGGGGCTGGTCATGCTGGATAACTTGTTGGTAAAAAGGGACCCAAACCAGACGTTGGCTGTTTGTTCAATGGCAGGGCTGGAACCCTGAAACTGGAGACATCATGAACAAATATGCTCTGAAGCGGTGTGTGTAGGATGCATGGGGTTTTGTGTGGGATGGAATAGCGTTTTATGCTGTAAGAACCATGGGAGGCTGGTGAGGGTGTGAGTCCAGCAATAAATACAATTGAGAAGGTTAGCTTGCCACATATGACAGCTACCCAAACAAGAAGGAGGATGGCCAACTGGATACCTCCCTGAAATGCCTAGGTACATCTTCTGGACAGGTGGCGTACCCTTGGCATGTGTTAAGCAGTTGACAATGTTGCGCAGGGCAGGAGCACATCATCTGGCAATTGAGAAGGGACGATGTCAGCAATCTACAGTCCCTAGGAATGCGTTTGTATCATAGGTGTATGCGCCATGCTGTTCAGTTGACTAGGATGATAGGCACGTTCTGTTTGAGTGCACAGCTTACTAACAAATCAGATCAAATATTGGAGGAAGTTGTTCTCTTGTTTATCGCATTTAGGTTGCTGGTCCTGCTGAGGGCAAGCTACAGTGCCGTGTGCCCAGGCAGCCACTGCCAGCACTGTCACCTGCACGGTCAATCCAATTTTGCATGCAAAAAAGGAATTTGGGGGCCACACTGACACCCCCATCACAAATGATCCCATGGATGGTGAAGGAATGCTTACAATCATAGCAGCCTTCCAGTGGTTCAAGTACCATAGGTGCAAAAGGGCTGAGGTCCCACTCAGCAGAGAGGGCCGATTGGACCTATGCCACGCAGGCTTGAGACTAGCTCTGCTACATGCAAAAAGTGATCCTTCATGTTCATTGCTGCTGGGGGCATGTAGCAGCTGCTAGGCTCAGACATGGTACTATTTACATTTGGCCCTGAGCAAGGCATAAAACTGCTTGGCTTGCAGTTGACTGGGTCAACTGGTCAGCGCATGGCAAGTCGAAATGGGCTGGCCTGACATACATTGGCTAGCAAGGGATTTAGGGTGGGCTGGTGGCAGCCATTGTTTGAGCTTGGACATGAAATTGTGTATGCCGTTGGAGCCTAAGTTGGCTCCTTGTGGGTGGCGCTGCCCCCACCGGCGCCCCGCTTTGACGGGGCCATTTGGTAATTGGTAATTGGTACATAATTGACAGCTTTCACCCCATTGCCGACTTCTACACCAGGCATACACAGTGATACTACCAGGGATTGTATCGCGATCAGGGCAGGCTGCTGCTGCAATAAATGTTGATAGTGCTGCAGTGAGCTAGTGAGTGGAAAGCAGTCTTGAAAGATGGCGGTGGTAAAAGTTTGCCCCGTACTTAGTTTTGCTTCCTGTGAACGGGTTGATGGTTTGTGTGAGGGTTAAAGCCCACATGTTTCTGCTGCTGTCCCGCAATGATATTTGCCAAAATGTCACGACTGGGTGGGTAGATAGCGGGACTCCAACCAGTCTAGTCTTGTACCATGCCTCTGCTGTTCCAAGCAGCTGAAGTTGCACCCAAGCAGGTTTCAGCGCAAAGCATCTTTGGGACTGTCGGTCATCTGCCACTGGCCCTCTGTGGTTGCAGTCAAGGTCACTGATGTATCAGAAAGGGCCACCAGAGGTACCACAGAAACACAGGTCACGGCTTACTGTACATCTGCCACAGCTTCTCAACAGGTATGCACTACGGTGGATCGTGCCACCCAGGAAGTACGGTGATGCTGGAAGGACTCCGAAGCTTGTAAAGTTCTGTACTGGCATTGCAGCTTCGCGGTCCACTGAACCGAGCAGGTGAAACACAGGATTGCAGCGGACGGACTGAATTGCTGTCTGGAAGGCATGCACAAGAGCTGGCAAGCAGACAGTGGCTGTTACTCCTTTGTTTGTGCGCTTTGGTCCTGGCTGGTGACCGGTAGCCACGTGGTGCGGTAACCTTTCCCTCTGGCTTGGTAGCAACAAACGCCTTTTGTTGGCAGACTGGTCGAATGAGGACGTATGTGAGGCATTATGTGCCGTGCTGGGTACTAAGAGCGAAAGAATGTGCCTACCAGTTTATCAACGCCGCATGTTCGACCTTCAGGGCACCCGAGGTTCAACTGCATTCAAAAGGCGGAACAACCAATTGCGTTACCTTGCATCTTTACGCTAGTACTCATATCTACTACTGGGCCTCACAGCGCAGACCTGGTGGGTAAGCCATTCTGCAGATGACCAAGCAAGAATCTACCGCAAGCGTTTTGCAAGCCGAATGACCCTGCTACCGAGGCCAGTGATTTTATCAGTATGGTTTACTCTGGGCGCCATTCTGCTATGCAATGCTGCAGCAGCTCAGAGTGCAGGTGCGTTTCGGGCGAACAGGAAACGGGGTATTCTGTCCGCTGCATCACTGCTGTTTAGCCTGTTGTTATTTCTAGGTAATCCTCATACTAGAATAGATGATCTACACGAAACTTCATGACATGTGGTTGTAATGTCTGCTGATGCTGCAGAAGAGTCACATCTTCTTGCACCAAACCTGTTGAGGAGTGAAGAATCTGGAGGCTTCCTGCTTCCAAACCAGTGCATGATCTCCAACAACACAGATTATAAGTTCTGCTTCATGCTGGATGGCAACACTATCCTATATGATGAGGCGAATTACATCATCTGGGCCAGCCAGACTGGAGGTGCAATTCCAAAGCCAGCACAGCTGAACTTGAACAAGAATGGGCAACTGGCCGCTCTTGATCAATCAGCAGAGGCAATCTGGAAGAGCTTAAACCCTACTGTGGCTGAGGAAGGTCCTTTTGATGCCATTCTCAGAAATGATGGGAATTTAGTTATCACAAGGCGCAAGGACAACAAGGTGGTCTGGTCTCTGAAGCCAGGTAGGTAAGCATGCCTGCTCACCAAGGTGCCCAGTAGGTGTCCTAACAACCCCTAATAGTCCCCGTGTTTGAGGCCCCCACCGCTAAAAGCCTTCCCTCACCGGAGGCAGGAATATGTCAATCCCTTCCGCCTATTTGAAGCTCTCGCGCCTGAGATCGTATGCGACAGGTACAAACATACAGCCATCCCATAGAGCAGAGTAAGGTGCATGTCATGCTACAGTAAGATTACTCGTGCATATTGCCAATTACATTGTATTGTACTTGAGGAGATGCACGAGCCTGCAGCCACAAGTCTCAGTAAGAGGCTGCTGGAACTTGAATTTAAAGTTCCTGTGTATGGGCGTTCTGCACAGAGCAGCCTGCAAATCGGCGGACTGACAATGTGGCATCTCAACATCGTATCTTGTTATTGTAGCGCTATGTGCTAGATGGGCCTAGATGCCCTGTACCCAACCTCCAATGGGCCATCCACGTTCATGATCGTGCTTCTATCATTCCTCCCCCTGCAGTATTCAGCCCTGTTTGTCCAAAGGACTGCCCACCCAATCCGTTTCGGACGTTTCAGGACCGACTGCACAGCAATGCAGAAACAGCCATGGGCCGGCGCCTCCTCCCTGCAGAGTGCCTGGTCTCTTCCAATAACAAGTACAGCTTCTGTCTTGAAGCCGATGGAAACATTGTGTTATACGCCGGAGATAAACCCCTGTGGCAAAGCAATTCTGGGGGCCTGCCGGTGCAGACAGTTGGGAAGCTCTTTTTGGACAATGAGGATGGGCAACTTGTAGCACAAAACACTAAGGGCACAAATGACTTCTGGCTGAGCATCTCAAATGAAGACGCAATTCAATCTGGCGACCCTTTCACAGCTACTGTGAAAGATGATGGTAACTTTGTGATCAGCCGTGGTGATGGAAAACCAATATGGTCAACCAATACCACTGTCCCAGGTGAGTGAGCACCTCAGTGGTGATATCAGTCTGAGCTGATTAACAGAGCACTACAGTGTTTAAAGCCATCAGCATGATTAGGAATTTCCCCTGGCTCGTAATCTGAAGTGCACAGTAGTGAGCGCTCAGCTGGTTTTAGCCCTGCATTACCTACATGAATCTAGGCATGCTGAACAATTAAAGCCCGCGGATTCTCCCCGTGCCTCTTTGAAAATACTGGTTGCTGGACAGTCTGCAGGCTTAGGAAACATAATATTATATAATATTATATAATGTTATATAATATTATATAATGTTATATAATATTATATAACCAAATAACTGCATGCCGTACATCCCATATATGAAGGAGCAAAGACCAGAATAAAACCAAAGCAGCCAACGGCTTATGAAGCTCTCGAATCGTTCTCTATCTTTATAGTGTCTTTAACTGCCAATGGCTTTTGCAAATCAAGGCATGCTG
>OY744499.1:241728-298044 GCA_963556185.1 Pseudopediastrum boryanum
CAACGCAGGCTTCACAGTTTGCTAAAATGAGGCCTGCACCACATGGGCAGCTGGTACATACAAGCAAATGCAAGCAACTAAACTGAAACAAGCACATCTGCACCCTTGACAAGAGAATGCATCACTCAAGAAGAGTACTTTCGCAGCGTGCTCTTATGGAGCGTATTCAGCAGCAGCAATTGAGCTTGCTCAACTACTAACAGGATGAGCGCCATACATGCTGTGAAGTCTTGCTGCAACACAGATAGTCTGACATCTGACAAATCATGTCGGTCAATTGAAAGCCTGATATAGTTTATGCTCTTTCAAGGCTGGCTGCAATATTCCCAGGCGTCATAGGCACTGCATCCTTTAAACGCCGCATGCCTACAACCAGTTTACCATTAATGATCCTCAGCCACTTGGATCATGGCCACTTTCTGTGTGGCGCTGCTGCTCCGTTCCTGGACCGCACCACGCCCAAAGGATATACAGCATACCTTCAGAGTATATGCCGTCAATCATTTTACAACCCAAAGCATCCCTATATTGTTCTCCACGCTGCTCTGTAACAGTTTGTAGTGCGAGTCCTATGGCACTTTTGCTGTCTAATTTAGACTTTTATGGCACCTTCCAACAGTCGACGTACTGAAGTAAGTCATACTGGATTGCCATATACTGGAAGATAAAGCAGTGGCTAGACCCACCCTGCTGCAGGACCTCAGCCACTGACACTCCCATCCTGCGCATTCTGCTTCCACATCTGCTCACCTTGGGTACCGTGTGACATCCGTGTATATCTCCAGCACCTGCTTCAACTTCAGGAAGCAATGATCCCTCTCAGCTCCTGGCTTGGATGCAATCACATCAACCAGCGCAGCAGTCAACGCCTCCCACCTCCTACTACCACCACCACCACCACCACCAGCAGCAGCAGCAGCAGCGGCAGCCTGGACATCAGCTAAGTTGCCTGCACCCCCACGTTCAGTCACATTTATGGTATACTCTTCAAGCCCCTGAAGCTGCTGCTGCTGCTGCTGCTGCTGCTGTTCCAGCAATTGCTGTGTGATGAAACCAACATCCACAGAGGCTAGTGGCGGAACACTGCTGCTCACACTGCTGCTGCTATCGTAACCTCCACCACGTGGATACAAATCGCCACCACCAGAAGAGAGCTGCTGCTGCTGCTGCTCCAGCTCCCATGCTGCTGCTGCTAGGCTGCTGCTACCTGCTACTGCCCCCACCTGCTGCTGCTGCTGGCTGTCCAATGGGATCCCCAGTGGTGGCTGCACAACAGCTGCAGCAGCTGCTGCTCCTTGCTGCTGCTGGCTCTGTTGCTGCTGTATTGCTGCAAGTCTCTCCCAGGCTGCCTTGGCCCATGTTGCCTCTCTCAGCAAGGACACAGCCTCCTGCGCGGCTGAAACAACCTCCTCCAACCTGTACAGCAAGGACAGAAACAACAAGAAACGTTATGCATTAGCAGTATGTAGCACCAATGAGCAGAACACATGTCTGCTTGGCAGGGCTCTCATGTCAAGCCCAGGATATGTGTGTGGCCTCTACTCACTGGCTTAAGCTTACCCAGGCTAGCTTCCACCATGCACACCTATCAGCAGGCGGACAGCTGCAATGACTGGTTCAGCTAAGCCATAAGCTAGAACAACTTGGAAACCCTCAATCTAATACTACACAGAAGGTGCTGTGCTTGTGCAAAGCTTGCTCCACAGTCACACCACCTTGCTCACCTGCTGCTTCAACAACTAGCTACCGGCCACAACCCAGAGGAGCACACTTCATGCTCTTCAGCCAGTGACCCGTCTGTTCCACTCCCTCTCCCTCTTGCTGCCAGTACAAAGTCATTGAGCCTCTTAAACTGGCCAGAAGCTGCCCCAACACCAACCTCCACCCCCCGCCCTGCTCTTCACCCCCTCCCCTTCTCCCCCTCTCACTTCACCCTCCCCCCTGCCCTCCTGTCCCCAACCTCCCCACGCCCCTCCCCCCCTCCTTGACTTCCCTCCTCCGCTCCCCCTCCTTTCACCCACCCCCATCCTCCACTTCACCCCCCCTTCCCCTACTACCCCCCCTACTGCCCTATCCATCCCCCCCCCCCTCCGTTAACCCTGCCCCCCACACCCTCTTCACTCCCCCACTCCCCCCGCCTCCATCCCCTCCTTTCCCCTTTGCCACTTCACTCCCCCACCCCCCTTCACTTCCCTTCACTCCCCCACCCCACCCCCGAATTCCCCCTGCTCCTCACCCCGCTTCCCTCCCCCGCAGCACCCCCTCCTCCTTCCCCCCGTTCTCCACCCCCCTTCCCTCCCCCTGCTGCTTGTCCCCCCCCCTTCCTTCCCCCCCTCCCCCTGCTCCCCACAGAACATCACCCATGGCCCCTTCCTTCCCCCTGCTAAACCCCCCCCCCAAACCCCTGCCACCTCATTCCCCTAGATCCAGACCTCGGCCTTCCCCTTCTTTTACCCCAATCTCCCCCCCTTGCGCCCCCCTGCCCCTTGCTCCCCCTGCCTCCCCCCCCCCACCTGTTATTCCCCTGGTCCACAGTTGCCAGCAGTGGTTGCCATGCAGTGAGTGGCTGGAATGCTCCATCACAATAAGCAATAGCAGCTGACCTGGGTGCTAGCAGGGGGGTGATGGCAAGATCATGGGGGTACAGACCAGCGGTCATGCAGGCGTGAACACCACCCATGGATAATCCACAGATACCTGTCATGGAGACATGGCGGGAGAACGGGAGGGTCAATAAGTGGCAGACAGGGGCAGCTCACAGCATGTGAAGGGTGCAGACATGGGATACGATAATCATGTTACTGATAGCACTACATGCTGGGCTTGCAAGATGGCATTTGAAGTAACCAGCTTGGGACCAGCACAGGGGAAGTTGCCTCTCCTTTAACTTGCATGCGCTGGGACTGTAGAAGAGGCCATGCCATTTTTCACGCTTCCAACCAGCCCGGCATAGCTCTTTTACCAGCCAATTTTCTTGCTTGGCGGAGCAGCCAATGGAGGCATAAACATCACCCATGCATAACCACAGATGGGTCAGCAATTAGGGTTTATGGGCACCCCTCCCCAACACCCCCCTCCCACAAAGTCCTCCAGAACTCTCCCCTTCCTGCCTCGCTCCTCCCCAACTTCCCCATGTAACCCTCTCCCCCCTTCTGTCTCCTTCTTCCCCTGTTCCGTTGAACCCTCCCTCCTCTCTCACCCGCAAGAACACATCTATTCGCTGCGCCCCTCCAACCTCACCATAAATCGCTGTCACCTTTCTCACCGCCTATCCCTTTCTCATGTCCCCACCAACCCTCCTCTCCCATGCCTCAGCAAGTAGTTTCCCCATGTATACATAATTTGAACCCCCCTTCCTCCTCCACCACCACCCCGCCTGATCCCCCCCCTCCCCCCGTTTATCCATTTCCATCCCCCCTGATCCCCCTTCGATCCTGTCACGCTTCACGCTCTCCCTCCACAACCCAAACCATTGTCCCGCGATGTTTCCCTTCTTCCTTTTCCTCTCCATTCCTTCCTGCCCCCCGCCCCCCCCCCCCACACACCCCCGCTTTCTGTGAGTGTCGTTTCACACTTACTAACCCTCATCATTCTGCATAAACCACTTTCTGCTGGGCTCTGACGCCCTGTATGCAACTTCCATCCGGTTTAAAGGGCCCTTTGGCCAGCGCCAACACCCCAGCCTTTTTCATCGCACAATCTACACATCTGCCACTCACCAGCCCTGTGCCCATTGGGTAAGCCAAAAACTGCAGATGCTTTACCTTTCTCAATGTAGCGATTGCATGAACAGCATGTCAAGTATTCCCCTCCCCCTACGATCCTGCCGCCGCTAAGGAACCCCGTAGCCCCTGCCAGGAGGAATGCCTGCACCACAAGCCAGTTTCCCCCCACTGACCTTTATCCTTGAACCCCTCCTTGTCCATCCAGTGCAGCAGGTGCAGACTCTCACATATGGTAGCCCACCCCAGGGTCAGCAGATCACTCACAGCCCTCAGCTTGGCACCTCGCTGACCAGCTGGGCGACGACCTCCATAGTACGGACTCTCTAGGGCAAGGGTGGCAACACCCTGCAGGGATATGAATAAGGAGAGCACCTGAGATCCTGAGACTGCCAATGTATGCTGATTCATTAAAGCTCAGGGAAGCGCAGCGCGAGCCTGCCGGGCCTTAGGATCTTGAAATTTGGCAGCGAGCAGCAGCCAGCTGATTCACTAGGCAGCGCCCCTCAATCCTTAGCAGGGAGGGACTGAGGTAGGATCAGTCAAATCCTGATAGCAAACTACACGATTCTAGAGGGTGGGTGCAAAAACACCCTGCACCTTGCATGCAAGAGCACAGCCCAATACAGGCATGTCAAACCCCCGACTGTTGAATGCTGTAGACCAGTTGCCAAGGGTCGACCCTAGACCCTAAAGCTCAACCTGCATCTGGCCTCAAAGTCAGACAAAGAGGTTGGTTGCGCCTGCTGCAATACATTTGTGCTAGTTTCAGCATGACCTGGTGATGAGACGTACAAAGCAGCTCCAGTACCTCTGTAGACACTCTACCAGCTGACAGCTAGAGAAACAGCTACTCCCGCCCCGTCGGAACTCCCTGCTTCAGCTTGCCTTAGGCTTGGCAGGACTGAACATAGCCGGCTACCACAGATAGCTCCCTAGGAAGTGCAAGCCCTCCCTACAGAGCTGATGATGTACTCCTGCTGGTTAAGCTACTGGACCCCCCTGTGCCCAGCACTTTTGCCCGTGGGGTCCAGTGAGGCCGGGCCGTACCAAGCACACCTGTCCCATCACCCTGCAGAACTTGCCACCCCTGTAGCACATCCACCTCTGATACAGAGCCCCCCACTTTCAGGATATCCCCCCGTTGATGTTGCATCCCAAAGTACCACAAAGAGCAACCCCTCTCTTCCAAAGAGACGCTACCGTTACCTCTGCTATCATTACCAGGGGTGTCGGCGATCTCCTGTGCCTCCAAAAACACTAACACACGTCACCACAGCAATCATCCCTTCATGTGGCTCTCCTGATCGCCTATCTCCTGAAGCTTTTTAACAGATTAAGATTTCTCTTTTCTCGACCAACATTCCCATTATGCACCTCTGCAGATCCCTTATTTCTGTTCTGAAGCCCTTGGGTACAACAAAACTTCATCTGCGGCCTGTCCCCACCCCTCCTCACATCCCCTACAGCAACCCCGGACGAGCCCCCCATACCCCTGCTATCTCCACCCACCTCTGCCACCAGTGGTGCTCCTAGCCTCATGCGCCTGGAGAAGCCATGATCACCTGTGGCTGCCAGGTGCAGGAAGGCAGAGGGGGCAGCACTGCTGCTGCTGCTGCTGCTATTGGCGCTGACTGATGAGGGAGATGAGGGCACCAACATTTGAACACGTGCTGTGCGGCTCTCAGGTGGAAGGGCATTCCAGATCCGCTCGATGCAAGGGGTCCTGGGATAGTGGAAAAGAGCCAGCATTGCTTGGTCAGAATGGTTGCTATTTCATACCCCCAATATGGGTCGCTAAAGCAGGCTGTGGTACTATCCTGCCGCTATGAGTTAAGAGGGAGGACCCAGTAACAGACGTTATAAGCAATTGTTGGGCTGGCAGCTGAATCGCTTAGTACCAGAGCTGCTGCAGGCCGCTCCAACAAGTGCTGATGCAGTCAGCAGCAGTACATTCTAACCTTCCAACCCTTGTAGAGGACTGTACATCTTCTCACTTCTCACATAGCATGCCGGTGACACTGCTTGAAGAGAGGACCTGCCTTATCCTACAATTCACGTACACTTCCATGAAACTCCGAACAACAGGCTACTAGTGTCCAGGCAATGGGTGTCTGCTGCTGCACGTGCAGGATGGACCACCTGTTCATGCAACGCTCAACTGTCCTACCTGAAAGTTCCTTCATAACGTTTGCTCTGTGTTCCGTTGATCTTGGTGGTTTCTAGCAGCTTCCAATCAATCTGCAAGATGGTCCCTTGTCAAACTGCTGCTGGTCTAACTGCACCAGACTAGAGGACACGGCCCAAGTCATACCTGCAGATCAGAAGGAGGCCACTGGCTGACAATTTCAACATCCTGCTGCAGGTCAACGATGCCCAGATTTCCCCAACCATCTCGGAAGAAGGGCCCGTTCAAGCCACCGAGCCTGGAATAGAGCAGGTCCAGAGGCCTGCCCGCTAAGCTAAGAAGCATGCCTGACAGCTGAACCAAGCGCTCGTTGGCTCCTCCGCGAGGCCATGTACCAGCAGACAGCAGTGGTCTCACAGCGTCAAGCATCGTGCACGTTTCACAATTGCGGTTGTTACGTCTGACCTTGATTCGTCTAGATGTGGAAGCGTGATCCGTGACCTAGCCAGTCTAGTCTTTGTCTCAGTATCATTGTAAATTCAGCTGTTCATGCTTATGTAGTTCGTGCTCGGTACGGCTGGGCACTGGACAGGAAGACATCGCCACGGCCGGTCTCAAGCACTTAATTGGAGCAGTTTGTGAGCGTAACGGGCCAACGCTACGTCTTCGCATATAATCGGCGTGTCTGCTTACGAATCCGCATTGCAGCGCAGGTATAAAAGTAAAGTTACTCTGGTGACGGCCCCAGTGTCCCCGGAGTGTGTGCAGAAGATCCCAGCGTGGATCCCAGTCGTTCTCAGCTTTCACCGAGCTTTCCAGTTTCATCTTAGGCGATCAGCGGGGTACATTTGGCTGGGAACTCCCTGAAGTCGTGGTCTAATGAACCCAGATGGTCCCTGTCTCCAGCATCCTTCCATCGTTAGTTTAGATACTGGTGAAGCACTCGATTCCATTGACATAGCACTCCTGTGGCTACCTTAAAATGGAATGGCAGTGTCCTGCATCTGCTGCCCAGGTGTGAGGTACATACAGCATAAAAAAACAAGGTCTGCTGCAGCAGGGGCCTGCCAGGAGACAGGCCAGGGAAGATGCAAAGCATGTGTCTGGCTGCATAGTCATGACGGGGCTATCTCGCATACTCATTTCAGAATCATCAAAAACAGGCGCAGTCAACCCTCAGGTTTCCTACAGCAAGGCCTCATGTCAGACCAGATCTACAGTGACTCACAGCAGCAGCAAGAGCCAAACGCGATAACCATAGCCGCCTTTTACCTGCTGCCCACAACCACCAGCGAACCCACCCTTCCTTCATCACGGCAGTCTTGCCACACCATTAGTTCACCAGACTCTTCCAATTTCTATAGTTGCAGTTCACAGTCTGCTACAGAATCAATCATGTAGGCCCATTCTGCAACAGCATTGCAGCCACATGTTACACCCATCTTCGCAAATGCCACTCTCCCTCCACTGGGCTAGGCGATGAAGACGACTGGTAACCATGCAGTCCTCATATTGACCTTCTGTAATGAAGCCAATTTTGGCTGCCAAGAGCTTCACTGCGGTGATCCTGTGAGATTACTTCCTGCAAAACCAGCCATATCCGCTTCCAGCAGCTGCCGCAAAAAGTACCACAATGTAAGGCTCTGTACTCTGCATTTGGTCAGGTACATGCTCACACCACCACCAGAGTAGCCATGACCCCAGCCCTAAGTGACTCTCCCAAGCTGCCCCTCTCCACTTTGCATACCCCCTGACAAGCCCCCTCAGAATGTCTCCTCCCTCCATTTGCCATATGCCAGCTCCTCTGCCTCCACTTGATCTGCCCAGCTCCGTCGCTTAGCTGCATGATGCTGCTGCTGTTGTGGTGGTGCCCCTCCCTCTGCCGCCATCATCTCCACATCACCAGCCCCCACCCTGGACCCCCTGCCCCCACTCCGTTTCCAGTTGCTGCCTCGCTGCTGACCGTGGTGGTTGCCGCCCCTGCTACCACCAAGACCATCACCCTGCACATGCGGGTCCCACGGTACCTTTGTTAGCATGAACAGGGTTTTCCACCAGCACAATAAAGACTTGGAGGCTAACATATGCATCATGCAATTAGACATGCTGTAGTCAAGCAGCGGGGCCAGCACACCTGTGCTGTCAGTGCAACAGACATTTTGGCCCCATCCCCAGCTGAAGTAACAGAGCGAAAGCCACATGCCCGTGATTGAACCGTGACATGATGATCCTGCATGGGGGATGATTTTTTCATCTAACGATACACGAAAAGCTATGCACATGCACCATGCTGACTCCTGCTTTCCACCCACCTGGGCATAGCCTTGGCCTCTGCTCCTCTTGGTGGGGCTCCTACCAGATTCCTGCAAGCAGCAGTCCAAGCACGCATGTTAGGTACTAGGGTAAACACTCTGCACACCCTTAATACCCTGCAAATTCTCTTCCAACCCTTTTGCAGAAGGTCAAGCTGTCAAAAGGGCAGCGCGAACATAAAAGATACCAGGTAAAAAGCGCTGCAGGTATGCATGTGATCCCAGAGCACTATGCTGACATCCATGCAGGGCTGGTGACTGCAATGGCCAATACAATGGCATGCACACCTGTCAATGCGTGAATGAAGAGCGCGATCAGGACAAGGCTTCCATTCCATTCCCTTCTTGTCAGAGCCAACAGCGCACTCTGGCTGTGGCTGTAATGATCCTGGATTAAGAACCCAATGAAAACTTCCTGGTCTGTAAGTACTTCTCTGCACTACAAACTGCAACCATCATTCACCAGTGGGCCAGAACATGCCACATCACTGCAGCTGCCATGGCACAGGCATAGGAACAGCAAGAGCTGCAACTAGCCCTACCTTTTCATGCACCTTCATGCTCCCTCACCTGCTTTGCTCCTGCTGATAGCCTCCGCTGCTTCCTGTGACCCTGTGGTGACCCTGCCAAGGGACTGCGCTGCCCTGGCCCCCACCCCCTGTACCTCTCAGCCGGCCTGCCCCGCTCCATATGCCCTTCAGCCACTGGCTCCTGCTGCTCCTTCTCACTGTGGTAGTGCCTGCGTCCCTGCCTGTGCTGATGCTGTTTGGAAGGTCTGATGCCTTCATGTGCTGCAGTTGTGACGTCCTTGGTGGCTGCTGCTCCTGCCCTGTGATGCTGGTCCCTGCCGTTGTTGTTGCCAAAGGCCTCTCTGCTGCTGCTTGGTTGTAGGGTGGGACTGCTGGGCTCTTCTTGCTCAGTGAAGTTCAGCTTCTGTGCAGTGCGGGGCTGCAGCACCGCAAGAGCAAGTTGTCAGCTATGTTTCTCCAGCCATGCATGCACAGCAACCACCAGTAGCCTGACCTGTGTCTGATGGGATCAAGTTATGGAGACATAGATATGTAGCATGATAAAGTCTAAGTTGCTGACACTCTCATGTAACCCAGCAGGTCTGTGCTCTTTAGCTTGTAGCTGTGCCTAAGCCACAGGCTGGCAATAAGGAAGACGGTCAAAACAACACTGACCAGCTGGCAGTCAACATGGATAGTTGAGCGCTGATGCATTGGGCTAATTGTCATCTGGTGCTCTATAGTGTGGTCAGAGGGGCTCGGTCCAGTGCAGCCTCACCTCTTCCTCATCTGCTGCACAATCTGTGCCAGGTGGATCGAACTTGTGCAAGTCCCTCCTCCATGAGCGGATCTGCATACCAAAGACACATAGGCTCATGTCTCCAGGTAGTTGGCAACTGTATTTGGCTGACTGGACAGTGCGGACATGCGTGTGGATTGGCACAGCATCATGAGCCAAAGCAGACAGGGGCTGGACATGGCCAGAGGCTGAGGTGTATTACCTGGCCGTCAAAGCAGCGCTTGCTGATTTTCTGGGTGATGTCTGGTGTGATGGGATCATGGGCCTTGCCCTTCAGCTTCCTTCTCTCCCTGTAATACGATCTCCATGTCAGCCTGATACCTCTAGGGGCCATGAGACTGAACACAGGTATAGGGAAGCAAGGCCGCACCTAGGTATCTGCTGCGAATAACGCTGGTAGGCAAGGGTGTTCTTCCCAAAATCAATTTGCTTCTGCCTCTTAGCTAGCTTCTCAGCATCTATGACGAACTCGGTCTGTGCTGGTGTCTCTGAATCGTTCTCCTTCTTCTCCTCCTCTGTAGTAATTGAGGACACATTAGGTATTGGATTTATGACTGCACATTGTGCGCATGCCAAGGCTGCTCACCTTCGTCCCAGGAAACCACGAAGGCACCGGTCGTGTCCATGCTGACTAACTTTACTGTTTTGCCTACGACCGAGATAGGAGACCTGTTGCCACGGCAGAGAGCCCTAGTGCTAATGCAGGGAAGCCACTCTATAGGGTTTGAGCATAACGCAGCTTCAAGCACAGCAACTAGCGTCGAGCACCCTCTCCATGTACGCGCGCTCTACGACGTTTCAGGCCTTCCAACGCAATGCAACGCCTTGCAATAGTACGATTCCACTTGCGGAGAGCTCTCAATTGACTGAACCAGCCTCTTGCGACTTCTGTGACGACTTGATGCTCGCCCTGTTCAAACGAAGTTCAAAGTGAGACGACGCGCCGAAACCTATCTGAATCGCAGTTATCAATCCAAACAATCCCCCTTTCGTTGGCGTGTCGCTTTACATGGACTCGTTCCAGAAGGACTCTTGGCTGTACAGAGAGCTGCATAAAGCCCAAAGATATGAAGAATATTGGTGCGAGGACCTCCGCCTTTTCACCATCGCCCAAGCTTGCCGGCCTCCCCAATGCCAGCGGCTCGGCGAGATCAGATTGTTAAACCAGAGACGTAGGTACGTTTCTACTATCTGCACATTACCTCCATGCTCGCAGCCCAGGACTTGCCCCATAGCTGAACCGTCCTGCTAAGCTCTGCAGTCTCTCATCACAAGCAAACAAACCGCAGAAGCGCTCTGCTTGGTACAACGCTACCCCCATAGCTACAACTGCTGCGCCCTCTCCTCTGCCTCCTGCTCCTTGCGCAGCTCATACTTGATCCCCCTCATGTACACCACCTCCCCTTCCCCTGCCTTGACCAGCTTCTCCCTCAGCTCCTCCACCTTCCTCCAGGCACCACCATAAGGCAACACCTCACTGTTCACGTCCCAGGCCAACTTGGACACCTGGGTGGCAGAACATGCAGCAGCAGCGCAGCAGCAAAGCCAATCAGAGACTTATCAGAGACATTGGGAGCTACAAAACAATGCAGGAATAAATGGTAGAATACCCGCCTGCACACCTGGCATGGAAGTTGTTGTAACTGGCTCAATGCTATATGATGCAAGATGCATCTCACAAACATGAAGCTTGCAAATCTTCCAAAGCCCCCGAATGAGGATTGGCACTAAACAGGGTGAAGCATTTGCAGCGGGTCCTGCTATGCCAAGTAGCAGGCACTCTATGCCCCACATCAGCCAGCAAGAGACCGGTATCATCCGGACCCCCAAGAAAACGACTGCGGACATAAACCATAAATACAAGCTGTGATGTTGCCCACCCAAGTGGCAGCTCAAACTTCGGACGCTTCATTACAGACTAAATGCTGTGGTGTGCACCCTTGTCATATACCAACATCTGGCATGACCAGCACCGCCAAACCCTGAATCATCGCCAAATCCTTGCTGCTTTCCCTCAGTCCTGCATGGGCGTGACCAATGGCAATAGCTTACCACAGGACAGCTTCCTATCTCTACCAATTCCTTTGCAGCAGCAACAGTCTAGCTGTTCCCCTTGGTGTGTACGCCATTGCATCTAGCCTCAGCTTGTGTGTGGACACCTCCACCATCAGTTGCGTGGCTTCACGATTGTGATCAGGAGCCTTGTGTTGATAGCCTGGGTTTGCTTGGCCATTGGCATAGCTTGTCTTGCGTTTTGATTGGATTGATTGATTGGGCAGCAGCAAGGATGGCAAGACTTCTTTTCTGAATCGAACCATCTTCCCCCTTGACTCCAACATCCTCAGCACTCCACACCCTGCTCCCCACTCCTCCCTCCTTCCGCTTAGCACCAGCACCGTTCCCAACCATCTCCATGCCCTTTAGCCTTCTGCAGCCTATCTCTTCCATCTTTGCTCAGCTTCCGGCAGTTCCCCCTTCCCTACCTCCCCTTACTTCCTTATCCCCTCCTGCCGGGCCCGCTATCCCCCGCTCCCGCCATCATTCATGTTCGCACGGTCCAACTCGTCCAAGCCTGCTGACTGTACCCTCTCCCGGCCTCCAATGCCTCCTGTTACCCCACATGTTATGTTCTCCTGGAGCCCCACATCTGCTATTTGAGATCAGCAACCGGCAGCTCTTTAGAACTCCCCATCACCCCCCATCCCCATCCCCATCAATTTGAGACCAGCGGGGACGGTGCATGCCATACTACGGCAGAGCATGTCAGTGTCATCGAATTACATTGGGCCTACACCAAGAGCCCTGCTTGATTTCGCTGTAAAGGCGCTATTCACCCCCATCCCCGTCCATCCCCCCCCCCTCACCTCCTCTGCCATCTTCTGCAGCTCATCTTTCTCATCCCCAGTCAGCTTCCTCACAAACCTTGCTGGTGCACCCGCCCACATCTCACCAGCAGGGATGCGCCTGGCGGGAGGAACAACACTACCTGCAGAACCAAACAAACAAAGGACTCAGAAGCGGCTCTTAGCTGACCCCGCTGTTGCCTTACCTAGCCCTACAGGTTGATATGTGAGATACTGCAAAATCATGGTGGTTTCGCACAGAGCTGCAACAAATGAAAGCCACCATTCAAGTATTTTCGGTGCAACATTATGAGTAGGGAACACGCATACAACACATCAAAAACACTTATGTTGAATGAGATAGACGCTGCACATGTTTCGTTCGTAGCATGCCTCGAACCGCACATTTATGTCATACCGGAACATGCCAGTGCAAGCTGCCATGCTAGAAGTCCAGCCTAAACCCTAATTTCCCAAGTCCCTTAAACCCCCAGTCCCCCCCCCCCCGCCTGGCTCACCAAGTCCCAAGAAGCTCCTCTCCTCCATCCTGCTCCCCCACAAAGGCAATGGCAAGCCAGGTGGCAAGCTGCCAGTTTTAGGAGCCAGCCTAAACCCTAGCTTCCTAACTTCCAGAAACCCTCAGTGCCTCCCCCCTTGGCTCACCTGGTCCCAGTACGCTCCCCTCCTCTCTCATGCTTCCTTCACACATGCAAGATCAAGCTGACATAGTAAAAGCATCAGCCTAAACCCTAGCTTCCTAACTCCCGGAAAACCCCAGTACCCCCACCCCCTCGTTGGCTCACCAGGTCCCAGTATGCTCCCCTCCTCCATCATGCTTCCCTCACACAGCACACTGCGTGCCCCCACCAGGCAGTAGTCACCAACACGGCAGGAGCGCAGCACACACCCAGGCTCAACAGTCACATACTTGCCAAGGACAGTGGCGGCAGGAAGGCCAGTGGGGGAGGTCCTGAGCAAGGAGGGCGGAAGATGTGCCGTTGAATAGAAGGAACTTAGGGGGCGGTTTAGGGCAAGGTCACGCAGCATTCACAGCAGAGCCTAAGGGCTGGGGTTCGGGCGGTACATAAATCAATGGAGGTGGGGAGGAAGGAAGATATGGGATGCAGTCCCAAATATTGATGCTGATGAGGTATGTTGCCAATCACAGGCATCCATGCCGAGAACACACTATGAGGAGTGCCACCGCTTGTAAGAAGCTAGCTGCATTAAAATGCAAATCTTTGCAATATGCTTCTGCACCAGCAGCACGATGCTGTGCTGCCCACTCCAAATATCCCCAGCTGTCTGAAAGAGCTGACCCCATCCCTTAACCCTACTTCTTAAATCACTGTGCTACCCCTTAACTACAGGATGGTTTGCGCCACATGCCCACCTGCCTCATATGCTGTGCTCTAAACCTTCGATTGCTGCTCTGAACCCCCAGTCAACTCCCCAACGCCTCACCCAGCCATATCTGACAGCCCAACCGCCGTCCCTCCCTCTGCATGATGCTGTAGTCTCCAGTATTCATAGCCCCACTGCTTGTTCCTTGCTCGCCTCCGTTGCATCATGTGCTATACTCATGTTACATCGCGTTTGAAGCCAGCCTGCTTCTCGCTCACCTAGCAGCATGGATGACTGTCCTGTCCTGAATATTGCTCAGGGCGTTGATGGTGATGTTGTTTAGGTCTCCGCGAATGACTACGTTGTTCCAGACGCTCACCTACAAGCTTATGCTTGTCAGCTGCTGTTCCAGTACCCCAGGGAAACGCTGCAGTTTCCTAACGAGGCCTTACCCTGTCCCACAGGTCGACATCGCCAATGACAACTGCGCTAGGTGCGAGGTATACTCCTACTGCTGCATGTGGTACGCGGTTGCCAATGGTGACCTGGTTCCTCTGGCGGAGGTACCATTCTTGCTCGATAGATACGCTAGTTGCTGCGGGTGCAGGCTGGGTCGATTGCGAGTTCCACCTAACAAGCTGCGGCGTGGCTGCAGCTGCTGTGAAACTGCTGCTACATTGACTGCTACGCTGTGCTAAAGATGTGAAGGCCCTTAAAAGGCCCACGCCAGCTTGCAAGCGCGTCATTGGGGAGGCGATCGTGAGAAGATCCTACTCCCCTTCTCCTGGCTAGCGCATGGCAGTGCACCAAGTAAGAGCATGTGATGTTTGCAAGGGATGCAGACAGTGCAGAGCTATGAAGCTGGATGCCATCGGGGAGAAAAGAAACTCGAACAGGAACTCGAGTGACACCCAACCGGCGTGACCAGCGGCACCAGCCAAGCCCTGTAGAAGCCTTGGAAAGCTGCAACAAAGCAGGCTTATTATGGTCATATACGCATAGCGTCCGGGGTTGCCTGCTGCGGGCTCGCTAGTGTTGCTTCGGTAGCGACATGGTGCTTAGACTTGACACATGAATCAGCAGACTGGGCCGTTCCCTTGGCCATCTTTCTATAATTACCCACCCTACTTTACGTGAGTAGCAGCTCCCTACGCCAGCGCGTCCTTTAAATCCTTGTGCCTGCTGGCAAGCTCAGCGCTATGCACCCCACGCAGCTTGCAGCCCATCAAGGAGACTCGGGACAAGCAGATCGCTCTCTGGACTAGTCTTATACTAAGCTACTGCAAGCACCAGAAGGTACGTCTAACTTACGTCTTAGATCAACGGGATTTGCAACGTCTCTTAGGACATATTCTGCTGTGTTGGTCTCCCCCAGGTGTTCATTCTGTCAGCAACAGAAGATATCCCGCTGTTCCATAACAGAGACATCAACCGTAAGTTTGACTAGATGGTAGCGAGCCTTACGGGTCTTTGTAACAAACACCAGTGGTATTAGTCAAGCCAGCTGCAGCAGAGCCAAGAAACCGAACCCCTGAAACGTGGCATATGGTTCAGGGCCAGCATGGTAGTTGTGAGCAATCAGCACAGATCTGCAGAGTGGAAGATGCCAAGTGATCCTATTGGTGGGAGAGGATCGATGGGATGATGCAGAAGAGACGTGATAGGCAGCCAGCAGGTTGGGTACAGATAATCGAAGCAGCCCGCAGGCCAGAATGCGGACAAGAAAAGCGATGTTTCATCATGTAGTGTTGGGACCAAGAACGGATGCAGCAAACAGAAGCTACTTGCAACGACCGCCTGACTGGTAAAAAGCAGCCAACCACAGATCATGACACAAACAAACAGAAATGCCTCGGGTCCAGCTTGGCAGAATGCAGCTAGGTGGCGACAACCAAACCACATTATGGCTCCTCCCCCCCTTCACGTAATGCAACCGCCAACTTCATTGCTCCTCTTGTCCCTAAAAGCTCTGGAGGTCTAGCACAGATCACAGCAAGGAGCTCCATAAGGGTTTAAAAAGAGAGGGATTCAGATCTCTCATAGTAGAGGCAGGGTTTCTGCCTCCTTTCTTCCCTCCATCCTGCTTTTATTTCGTTCATTTGAGCACTGCATGACAGACCCCTGCTTTTTCCAGTCCGCACGCTCCCCCCTTAGATTACCTGTATCCAACCTCGAGGCAGGATTTTCAGAAGCTCTGCTGGAAGTTGGACAACCAGATGCAGCAAACGTTTCAAGTTGAGGACCTCGCTTGCCCTATCACATAATCTATTTGAGCTGAAAAGTGACGCTTTAAGATTCAATTTACTACCTGTAATTCAATTTGGATTTATGACCACCCACTTGTGATCCCCGGGATTGGATTTTCCAACCTTTGACTGTGCTGCTGGTACTGCTAGTACCGTGACCGACTCTCCTGCTACTGCCACTGCTGCTGTTACTGCTGGTATCGCTTGTAGTGTTACTTATTCTCCTGCTACTGCTGGTATTGTCACCTATTAATACGCAACTACAGCTGCTGCTGCTGCTGCTACCCTGTAGGTCATTTGGCTCCTGCTGCAGCACAAACCTTTCTGGAGGCACTGGTGGCAGCAGGTGTGGGGGGGGGGGGAAAGGGGGAGGGGAGGTTTAGGCCTGGACGAAGGAGGGTTTTAGGAATGGGGGGGGGGGGGTAGCCCTGAGTGGGGGAGGGTTTAGGCCTGGGCGGGAGGGGCGGGGGAGGGTTTCGACTCGGGTGGGGAAGGGCGGGGGAGGGGAGAAGGAGGGGAGGGTTTAGGCCTGGAGGGAAAGGTTAGGGCTTGAGGAGGGAAGGGGAGGTGGGGGGCGGTAGGGCGGGAAGAGGGGTCGGGGGGGGGAGGGGTGAAGGCCTGGGGGAAGGGAGGGGGGGTATGGTGCAAATACTAACCTGCAGCAGCAGCAGGTAGCGAGGAAGGGGTGGATGGGCTTAGGGACCAAAACAGGGGGGGTATGCTGCTAACTTACCAGCAGCAGGTCTTGTGTCCTTGGGGCGTTGGGGCACTGGGAAGTGAAGGGCGTAGCTTTATTGTGTAACCTCTTGAGGCACTAAGAGGAACATGGGGAAGGGAGGGAGGGAGGCCTGTGCTGCTGGTAGTGAGTTTAAGGTATGTACAGTCAGTAGCAGTAGCAGCAGCAGCAGATATTGTGTAGGTGTGGAGTAGGTCGATACTGGGAGAAGTGGAGTGTATTGCAGCTGTGTTGGAGGTGCTGGGAGCAGCAGGTGGGGGGGGGGGGGAGAGGGAGGAGCGGAGGAGGGGGGGGATTAGAAGGGGGGAGGGCAAATGGAAAGGCGGGGAAGCGAAATGGCTTAGGGCGGGGGGGGGGGGGCGGAGGCAAAATAGGAAGGGGGGGAGGAGGGGCTGCAAGGGGGGAAGGGAGGGAAGGGCCCCAAGGGGGAGGAGGCAAAATCGCAATGGTGGGGGGAAGGAGGGGAAGAGCAGGGATTAGCAAGATTGGGAAGGGGCAAGGGAGAGGAGGGGGGAGGGGGGGAGGGAGGGGCCTCAAGGGGGAGGAGGGGGAATTGCAAGGTGGGGGAAGCGGCATAAGGAGGAGGAGGGGGAATCAAATGAGGGGGAGGGGGGGGACAGGGGAGGAGCAGGGACAGGAAGAAGGGGAGGGGGCAAGGGGGAGAACGGGGGAATAGGAAAGAGGGGGGGGGGGGGGAAGGGGATCAGAAAGAGGGGGAGGAGACAAGAGAGCACTGGGGAGTGAGGGGGAAGGGGGGAAGGGGGAAGGGGATGCAGGAGGATCTGGAGAGGAGGGTTCAGTAGGCAGTAGGTAGGACCGGAGGGTTTAGGGGTGGTGGCAGGAGGTAGGGTTTAGGGTATGGTGGCAGGAGGTAGGGTGTAGGGTGTGGTGGCAGGAGGTAGGGTGTAGGGTATGTTGGCAGGAGGTAGGGTGTAGGGTGTGGTGGCAGATGGTAGGGTGTAGGGTGTGGTGGCAGGAGGTAGGGTTTAGGGTGTGGTGGCAGAAGGCAGGGTTTAGGGTGTGGTGGCAGAAGGTAGGGTTTAGGGTATGGTGGCAGGAGGTAGGGTTTAGGGTGTGGTGGCAGGAGGTAGGGTTTAGGGTGTGGTGGCAGGAGGTAGGGTTTAGGGTATGGTGGCAGGAGGTAGGGTTTAGGGTGTGGTGGCAGGAGGTAGGGTTTAGGGTGTGGTGGCAGAAGGTAGGGTTTAGGGTGTGGTGGCAGAAGGTAGGGTTTAGGGTATGGTGGCAGAGGGTAGGGCTTAGGGTGTGGTGGCAGAGGGTAGGGTTTAGGGTGTGGTGGCAGGAGGTAGGGTTTAGGGTGTGGTGGCAGGGTTTAAGGCGGCCATTGTGCGTTACATTGCTTGTCATGGCAGGTTGCTTTGGGAAGTGGCTGTCTGCTATGGCAATGCGTGATGGTAGTTATATGTACTCTGGTCAATGCTTGTTCCCACCACAGACTATGGAGTCTAGCGTGTAGGTGTTAAGCCCTCAACCCTAGCTATCGAGTTGTGCTGCTGCTGCTGCTGCTGCTCCTACAGGTCAGGGCCGCTGGCTAGATAACAACAAGACCAGATGCATCATATTATGGAAAAAGGTGGGGAACAGGGGAAAGGGGATGCACGCAAACCCGGGGGGGGGGGCAGGCTGGAGGAAGGGTGGGAGGTTGAGGTGGGGGCTAGAGCGGTGGAGGTGGAAGAAGAATTATGGGGAACGGTAGGGAGCAGGAAAGCACGGAGCAGGAAAAATTTGCTTGGGGGGGGGGGAGACTGGCGGGAGGGGAGGGCAAGGTAGGGGACTGGAGGGGAGATAGCAGATTGAGAAAGAAGATGGGGATAGTGAGGGGGTCGTGGCAGCAGGAGGTGGGAGGAGTAAGAGCAGGGGGGGAGATGAGAGGGGGAGGGGAAGTGGGGGGCAAGAGGATGGGGGATTGGGAGTAGGCAGGGTGTAAGCAGCTGGGATGAGATAGTGTGAGGAGAAGGGGACGGGGGTTTAGGGTTTAAAGTAGGTGAAAATCAGATTACAACAGCAGGAACGGGAATCTTGTGACGGGTAAGGGTGGAGATGGAGGGTGCCAAACAGTAGGTGAAAAAGAGAGCGGGGGGGTTGGGGGGGGGGGGGAAGGAGGACGCATGGAGAGGGAAAAGATGAGGCCCAGGAGGGGAATGAAAAGCCCATGGAAAGTGCTACCCTGGGGTTTAGGATTTAGACAAAACCCTATGGGGGGAAGCTGGAGGGTAATTCTGGAGTCAGGGGTTTAGGGTGGAACGGTTAGGAGAGGGGAACCTAGGGAGTGCTGACTAATTTGTGGGCCTTATATGTTAAGATGTGGAGCACACCGCCACTCTTTGATCCAGAATTACAGGCTATGGTCATCTCCATGTTATGCGAATGGTGGTTCTTCCATTATTACATTCCTTAATATGCCATAGTTAAAAGTGCCACTGGCTCGGCAGCTCAAGCCGTCACAAAAATCAGAGAGGTGGAAGAGAATACATAATACGGATCTTTTTGTAAATTGTAGTGCTTGCAATTGCCTCACATTGCTGTCAATCTTGTTATACATGTTGCCAACCTCTGTTGAGATCGGGTAGTATCTTCCCATCTACTCTCCTGCGTATCTTTTTGAGCGTGAGAATATGGTTCTCCTGCTGGTGTTGGTTTTTGTTTGTTACAAAGCTTGAGGAATGGGCGGATGTGATTCAGCAATGGTCACGGGATTCAGGTCTGTCTGACTCTGTCATGCTGGTGGAGGAGATACGGGTGGGGGATGATGTGCGGGGTACAGGTGAGGGGGGAGAGGAATAAGGGGGGGGGGACGGGGGGGACCGGGGGAAGGGGGGAAGAGGGGGGCCAGGAAACAGGCGGGGGGGCGGAGAGGGGGAAACAGGGTCAGGGGGGAAGAGGGAGAGGAGGAGGACAGTGGGGACAGGACAAGAAATATTGGGGGGGGGGGGATGTGGGGCTAGATGGAAAGGACAGCGGGAGGTTGGGGCTTAAAGGTGTTTGAAGAAGAGGGACAGTGAAGGTGGAGTGCGCCCGGGCGGTCATGCTGGTGGAGGAAATTGGGTGGTGGATGATGTGCGGGGTACAGGTGAGGGAGGAGAGACGCGGGGTGCGGGGGATGGGAGGGGAGAAGAGGGAGAGGAGGAGGAGGACAGGGACAGGACGAGAAGTGTGGGCTGGGCGGGGAGGCAGATGCGGGATTGGATGGAAAGAACAGGGGGAGGTTGGGCACAGGGGTTGTTTGAGGAAAAGGGGGAATGCAGGTGTAATTGGCCTGGGCGGTCTGATTAAGTCATGCTCGTGGAAGTTATGAGGGTGAGTGATGACGTGAGGGGAAAAGGTCAGGGGGGATAGGTTTCAGGGTTTAGGGCTTAGGAGGGAGGGCGGGGGTGACAGGGCAAGCTGCAGGCGAGACAGGGGGGGGGGAGGCGGAGGGCGAGGCGAAGGGGGGCAAAGGGAGGAGGGCCAGGGAGGCAGCAGTGAGTGGATTGAGAAAGGAATAAGAGGGGAGGGAATATCTGGGTCTTTTGAACAGAGGGAAGTTGGAGTTGGCGTATAGTATGCCGTCTGACTCAGTCATACTCAATCAATTGTGCTTGTGAAATACACACATGAAGATTGCATGAAGATCATGCGGGATCACATGGTGGGAACAGGTGAGAGGGGGGGTGCTGCTCAAGCAGGGAATTGGCAGGGGGGCAACAGGGGCGCGTGGGGGAGGAGGGCGGCAGGGGCAAATGGGAATTGAGGAGGGCAAGGGGATGCTGGGCTGGAGATGGGGAGGAATCATTGATTGGGGCATGTTAGGGTATAACAGCCGTGGCTACGACTGTTGTTACGGCATGGGGAAGGTGTGTGGAGCGTGGATTGGATTACTACGCGGCAAGAGCGTGGACTTGAGATTGGGAACAGCGAGGTGAAGGAATATGTAAGCATTTTGGATTGCAATAGGAAGTGGAAGAGTGGTCAGGAGTGGTCAGGTGGTTTACAACAGCAATGCATAAGGAGAGTGCCTCATGATGTTTGGAGGGGAGAGTTGCGGTTGAAGAGGTTGGGGAGTTAATGCTGGGATTGGAGCAGGGAGTTAAGAGGGGAGGGGGCACAAATGGGGTACGGATGGGGCACGGTGGATGTGTGTACAAGTGACTTGCAAACGCATAAAGACTTGTCCAATTGTGCAAAACCACCCCAGCACGAGGGGTTGAGCCCGTGCTTGCACATAGCAAGAAAGCACTTATGCCGTGTGAGGGTTTAGCAGGGTTGGGAGATGCAGGAAGAATGAGCAGAGACAGGGTTGGGGATTCGAGTTAGGAGAGGACGAGCTCACAGAAGATTAGGAGGGGGGGGGGGTTAGCCCGTGTAGGACTAAATGACTTGCTTGAGGCTGTGGTTGTCTAAAGTGAGACTACTGGCAAGAGGGGTTTAGATTTTAGACCCTACACCCTTGTGGCTGGGTTTAGTGTTTAAACCCTAAACCCTGAAACCTTGTGGCTGTGATTGTCTAACGGGGTACTGTTGGCAAAGGGGTCAACAGGAGAGGGTGAAAGGGCAAGGTGAGGGTGATGGGGCTGGAAGGGGGTTTGGCTTTAAAAAGGGGTACAGCCAGTGGAGCTGGGAACAAGTGGTATTAAATTTTTGTATTATAATCTGCCATGGCAAAAAGTGCCATAGGCCCCGCATCCCAAATGGTCACAGGAACAGCGTGGTGGAACAGAATATGGGCACAGTTGTGCTAGAATGATCTTGCTGTTTTCCATGAGCCTTCTTCATGAACGGAACAATGTCTGAGGGATACATGTGTCAATTTGTAGTATGGGTAGTTCGCAGTTGAAAGATGCTGCATAAGTGTGCCATAAATGTTTTGCTGGTGACCCTAAACCCTAAACCCTAGCTCACCATGACTAAACCCTAAATAAATTTTATTGCTGTTGCTGTGCTGTGTGTTATGCTAGAGTTGTATGGTTTGGATCGTGAGGTGTTGCTGAGGGCTCTCAAGGTCTTGGAGGACAGAGGAGTGGTCAAGTGAGTGGAGGGGGGGGGGTGGGGGTGCCGGTATTTGCGGGTGGGAAGTGGCCTGGCGGGGGGAGTGTAAGGGTTTAGGGGTTAGAGTGTGGTCCAGGAGCATAAGGGGATTCTTAAATGGGAAGCATCATCTTGTATATCATCAGTGGGAAGATTCCTAAGGATTTGCAAGTAACTGGTAGGTCTGATATAAGGAAAGGCTGCTGCAGTTGTGGTTTCTGCAGCCCAGGTTTTTCCTCGACTGCATGTACCAATCATGTAATTTGTGTAATAGCTCTTGTGTGTGGAGCAGGGATTCATAGCCTAAAATGTTGGCATGTGTGGTGTACATTTGCTTCACACCTTCTTTTGCGTGGGTTTTGCAGGGTATGTTCGTCTTCTGATTACATCACTTCTGATTACATCACTTCTGATTACATCACTTCCTATCTGGCGGGTCTTGTCAAATGACTGATAGAGATGATGAGAGCTGCTATTTCGGGTGGACTGCATGACGCCTAACATAATGTTAAGAATCCTCTTGCTGATAGCAGTCATCTGTTGCATGCTCTCATGCTATTGCTGCTTAGCCAAACAGCATCATGGAGATCTCTACTGCAAAATCTATGTAGGTGCCTTTCACTCGTTGCTAAGGTGATATAGGTTGTGACTGCGCTGCTGTTTGCCTAGGGGTGATGTCATCGTTACGCACACACAGAAGCTTCAATGCGGGCATCCTTTACATGCAGCAATGTGCAAGATATATTGTAGGTGCCTTTCACTCATTGCTACGTCCATGTGCCTGCTGCTCCCATTTGCGTAATGTCCTAGGTTGTTCCGAGGTGCCACACCTGAAGAGGAGGGGGTTAAGTTCCTGTGATGGTGAGGGTTCAAGAGCTGTCACAGCAGCCGGGCACATGATTGTTGATTTGATGGTGGTGGATAGGATACACGTCGATTGGTGTAAGGGCACATGATTGTTGGTTTGATGGTGGTGGATAGGATACACATCGATTGGTGTACCTTACAATTTCTTTTCTTAGCTTGCTGTTTGCAAACTCCAGGCAGAGGAAAAGATCGGATAATGAAATTAGGCTTTCCTATTACTGGTTTCATGAGTGGTGGATGAGTGGCAAGTGGGTGGATCCAGCCTAGCTGCCAACAGTTCTCAACTTTAAGGATAGATTGATAATGGCAGTTGGTGGTGCATCAGTGGTATATATATAGTGCAGGTTCCTCCCTTCCGCAAAGATATGTCTTTATGTATGCAAAGCGGTGTGCTGCGTGGTCACTGGGATCAACTTGTTTGGATGTGTGGTATCAAGGTACACTCTAGAATTGCTAAGCTCTGGTGCTGCATGCATAGTATCATGTACTTGACACCATGAAGCCCAGAGCTTAGCAGTTCTAGAGTACACCTCGACAGCACACATTCATGTCACTTCACATATTATGTTATAGGAAGGCTATGTCCTGAGGTTACATGCATGCCATGTATCAAGATTGGTGGATGATTGCTCCGCTGTTGTGGTTCTGCCCCCGTTAGTTGCGGTCAGAAGGTCAGAACCACAAAAGACCATCCATGCACCAATCTTTATATCGATACATGGCATGCATGTACCCTCAGGATTTAGCTGCCTTCTAAACCTGTTGCGTTCAGCATGCCAGGAATTGTGGTTGTTGCGGTTTTGTCCAGAGTTGTGCTGCAGCAGGTGCAAGGGATTCAGTGAAAGACTTGTAACCTAATTAACTACGGGTATGCAGGAAACGGCTGCATACATGTTACCACACTTGCAGTGAGTCTGCCTGCCAGAGGACCGAGAGAGAGAGAGAGAGAGAGAACTACGCAGAGAAGGGGGGAAATCCCTTCTTGCATATGTTAAGGGAGCGGGCCCTTACCTAATATAGATAGGCCCACTACCATTCGGAGCCCAGAACACACTAGTAGGTGGGTGGGTAAATTACCCACCCGCCTATGTTATCTGGGTGGGTGTGTCGCCAAAACTGCGGATCGAGGTGACGTTCCTTATGACGTTTAGTAGTGTAAATCCAATGAAGGTTGGTGATGGCCATAACATGAAGGCGGTTGAGCAGGCGGGGGAGTGCTTGTTTTCTGACACCAAGGTATCGCAAATGAGAGGTGGTAGAAGAGTATATTGTTCCAGCCACTCCGAGCAATAAAGGGATATAGGTGATGCGAGCGTGAGGAGCCGCTTGTTGGATAGCATCAGCGAGCGGGCGGTGTTGCGAGATTGCTCTATCGTACTGGTTCTGGGGGTCAGTGTCACGGCAATACTTGAGTTCTAGGATGATATATTCGGGAGTAGGGCGGTTGGGAAGCTTTGGTGGGATAAAGAGGAAAACGTCTGGGCGAGAGTGGTTTGTGAGCAATGAGCGGACATGTGGAGGGATGCGGGGCGGGAGGACATTAGCGGGGATGCGATGTGGGACGTTGGGGGGCAAACCATCTTGTGTACAGTGCTGCTGATTACCAATGTCCATCATGACAACGAAACCACTTTTGCGACCGCGGAGAATGGCTTTGACAATTTGGCGTGCGGCAGCTTGGTCATGACGGTACGTGTACATGGCAGTAAGTTGGGGACACCCTGCAGCAGTATGATGGCCGCTGTCCTCACGGTTGCAGAGAAGACAGCGACTATGCGGCGCTAGGCGATAACGATGTGCAAGTTTTCGGTTAAACAAAGTCCCTGTGCGGTAACGGATGGCTGTGTTACGTTGAGAAGCGGTGACCGATGAGGGAGAAATCAGAAAATGGTTAGTGTGCTTGTTATCTCGAAGGATAGCGGTGTCATGCCATTGTTCAAAGTAGAAAGTGGTTCGGTTAGCTGCACCCAGCCGCAACTTCTTGCAACTGACTTGTTGGAGGCCCGTGGACAGGTAGGCTATCGGACATTTACGTGGGTTTACTTGTGGGCGGAGAGCAAGAGGACCTGGCGGTAAGATAACTTCATGAGGCCAGTAAAGATTAGTGCGGTTATGACTAGGGATGGTACAGGTCAGGCAACTTTCTTCTGGAAGGTCTCCAAGGGCGACTTGCTGTGCAAGGTCATTGGCTTCTTCATTGCCTACAATGCCGATGTGAGATTTGACTTTGATGAGGTGAATGGGATTTGGGCTGTTGACTATGCAATCAGCAATGACTTGAAGAAGGCTTTGATGCAGGTGTAAGGAATGGTCTTGTGGCCTATGAAGCTGTTTGCGTATTTGATAAATGGAGACCAAGCTGTCTGTAGCGATCACTGTGCAGTCGTGCCGTAGGGCTATATATAGGGCAACAAGTTCGGCACGATTTATGGTGTTTGCAACAGCATCTGCGCAATGGGGAAGGATAGGAATGCTCTGGCCTTCAGGGTGCCCAGCGGTGGGCGGCAGATAAACGGCCGCGCCTAGTTTGGGAATGTTTGTTTTTGCGACCAGCAGCCTGCTTAATGTGGCTGCCATCGGTATATGCAAATGTTCTCCAATCATAGCGAAGTGGGGGCGTAGCCGGGAGGTCCCGTTGTAACTTATCTTGCAGGAACTGAGCAGTGTGCTGCTGGTCTGTGCTTAAATAGAGCGGGAAGATGTCGTTATCAGCTTCCGTTGGGGTGTCAGATCTCGTACGATGTTTGAAGCGGTTAGGTAATCCAAGGAGGCGCAATTGGGACGGGGTGAAGTGTTGGCGTGAAGTGGTTGTGGGTGCTGCCAAGAGGGCCGGCTGAAAAGTGTTGAGAGGAGGTAGTCGGACCCGAGATGGTAGGGTGTCCTGCAATGCTTGGTGAAATTCAGCTAGGAAATATGGTGTAACTTCAGGGTCTGCATGATCATAATAGCGGCGGAAGCCTGCTTTGTTGCCAGTAAGGATGATATTTACATCCCACTTTGGGTTGGCAGCATACGTGTCATTCGTGCCTTCATATGATGTAGGACGAACAAACCGGAAGTAGCGTGAAGGTATCTGCAATAAGTGGAGGCAGTATTCCGGGAACTCCCGAACCCAGGTCATGTAAGATGTACTGCTGTTATCTGTCCAGGCTGGCAGGATATGAGCACAGAGGACAGGTTGCTCAGAATGGAGACACGAATCAATGGCATAAGCCATGTTACGGTTGAGGCTGTCATCTTCATACTCAGGATTGTTGACGCTGCTTCCTGTCCAGGCATAGCGAAAGGTGTCCCATTGAGCCCCAAATAATTGATCTCGTTCATGCGCCGACCAGTATTGAGAGAAGACTGGATTGAAATTAAGGGGACTTGCAAATCGTTCTTTGGTGGCAGATGTCAAAGAGCTGAGGATGTTGTAGATGCTTGGAGGTGTGCTCCAGTTGTTCTTGTGCTTGACCAAATGGGTGCCGTAGGAAGTCGTGGCTGAAGCATCTTCTGTATATCGGGTAAGGAGCTTATAAACCTCTTCTGCAAATGTGGTGGCACCGAGGCGTAAAAACAGCTGAGGCTTTTTGCGAAGGGTTCTGATATAGGCAGCATAGAGAATTGCCAAACGTTCGGGTTGAAGTGTGTGAGTGCAATGTCCATCAGGAGTGTAGATGCAGGCTACACTATGATTGGTAGTGGTATGATTAAGGCGCAGTAAGACATCTCTGATATAGACTTCAAAGCAGTGGGTTGGCTGTATGTCAGTGTGAGGGTTAATAGGTGCTGTGGAAATGCATAGTTTGGCCCTTAACTGAACAAATTCATTTCGGGAACGAGGAAGTTGGGCTCCTTATGACCCCCAAAATTGTCCCGCGGCAACTGAAGTGGCCAAAACGTCAACTTTTACGTAATATGGGGGCTAGTTTTTGGGGTCTTGGAGGAATGATGAAATCACGCTCATGCCCAGTGTTGGAAGGACGGGGTTAAATATGTGGGTGTAAAAATGCTGCATGGGAAGGAAATGCCAGTTTTGGAGCTACTTGTTAACTGTGAATACTAGCTTCGTCTGTCTTTGGTTAAGTGGTGGGGTCGTTGCGCGCATCTACCCCAAGTTGGGGTAGTTGCGCGCATTGACCCCAGCCATGCAGCATGCCAAAGAAATGTCTGGAAATTGGGGACATTGCACGCAATGTCCCCACAATAACGAACATAGTCTTGATGCCATCGGTCCCGACCGCTTATATTTTTCGAGATTGCCGTGCATTTACGCGATCAGGACTGTGTATCAAGGTCATTTATGGCTTGGAGACGCCGATCTGTACCGTATGGGCGTTAGAAATGCAGGCTCCGGAACCAAATTACTAATATTCACTGTTGAATATTACTAAATTACTAATAATCACCTTGATTATCAGTAATAACCCGGCAGAACCGACGTCTTTTCAATATCTCACCAGCTGGCCAAATGGTGGGGGTGTTGCGTGCAATGTCCCCTATTGCAGAGTCATTGCGCAATAATGGAGTTGTAATGCCCTTTGCAACGCCGTGCATCAGCCCAAAATCTGGCCGGCGCAGGGATGTTGCGCGCATCCACCCCGCTCGAGGTGCCTCAGGGGCCAGCCGATCCCGACGACAACAGCATTATTGTGATGCCTGCTGCTAAATCCACGTGGTTTGCAATGTGGACAAGGTCAGCAAATGCCAACATCCAGTTGTCGGAAGGGGTTGTTGCGCCCATCGACCCCACGAGTCTCACCGGAAAAGGCAGTTTCCAGGCTCGATCCTGAACATATTAGGTGTCTTTTCATGCAGCCGTTGTGCAATATCTGCGACTTTACAGGTGTGCGGGCTAATTCGTGGGGTGTCCAAATCTTTCAAAACAGAAAATCTGCAGATCTTACAGATCTGGGGGTAATTTCCGCTACCTGCAAATTTGGGGGTCAATCCGGGCTTCTACAGGCCCCACGGCACCCAAAAAATTCTCCGTTCCCGATTGGAATTTGTTCCGTTCCTTTCTGGTGCTCCCACAGTGATGTCATAGCGGGGGGACTCCATGCGTTCATGGTCCGGGAAGATGTGGGTGGGGGCAAGAGATTGAATATTAGAAGGTATGAAGCACCAGTAACGTTCTAGTGTGTCCCTAGTTTCAATGGAGGGACACCATTGTACCCAGTAGTGCTGGAGAAGCAGAGGTATCTGAGCCGGCGAAGTATACTCTGCGACTTGACATGAAGGGCAGTACCATGGGGAGCGGTCCGCCATTGCTCGTTTTGCTTGCTTGCGGTGGACCATAGGGAGGCAGGGGAGATGATAACTGCGAGAGCAGGCATCACAGAGGATCACGGTTTCTGCTGGAGGCAGGGTGGACTCCAGGTTGAGGTGTGCACGCGGGCCGCAACATTCTGTGGCAGTAGTCCGTTCAGCAGCTACTTCGTTGGGGGTAGCAAGAGTTTGGGTGCTGATCTGATAGCCCAAAAGGAGAGTGTGTATGTTGATTAGCCAACCTTGCATGAGTATGGGCTGCCACTGCACTGCATACTGCAGATCAGTAGCGTACGGGCGTAAAGGGACGGCTGGGACTAGTGAGGGGAAGTGGGGCGGAAGCACAGTGACCTTTTTAGTGACAGTGGCATCACGAAGGTAATTATGGTAGAGCTGGACAAGATGCTGCATGTGTGAAAGTGCATTTGGGGTGCCGGTTATACGGAGGTAGATATCGTAGCCGGTGTCCGTTGCAGCGGCGGTGATTGGGACAGTCGGCGGCAGCGGGAAAGGGCGAAGCTTTGGTCGCACAAGGGGGTTGGGTAACAACCGTTAGAGTTGTGCGGTGTTGCTAGGCGTCAAGGATGGGGTTGCAGTGACATCCCACAGATGCAAAAGGGAGGTGACAGAGAGACCCTCGGCGGGTAGTAAGTGGGCAGCCACAAGGGCACGGTAGTAGTCAGGATGGAGGACACAGGTTGCTGATAAAGGAAGGGGCGGGCCATACATATAATGTACATGCCGCATCTGGGGGCAAAGACAGCATGTGCGTTACCCTTTGCACGGCCATCTTTTGGCGGGGAGTGAGACGTATGTGTAAAGGGCGACTAATTTGTGTGGGATGGAGCAATTCGCGACCGAATGGGCTGAGTAGACATCCTAACGAGGTGATGCCAAGCTGGTATAGGTAGTATAGGTCCTTAATTAGCAGTGGAGGGGGCTCTGCAGTCCCAACGACCCGCATCTGTTCCACTAGGGCATTGCATTGGGGGATGAACAAGTGTTGTTTGTTCTGACGAAGGATCTCAAGATTGAGGTTGGAGCAGCACATAAGTTGACGCAGCCGTAGACTGTGCCGCAGGATGGTAGGGTGTAGTTTGGCTGAGAGTTGATCAATACAGGGTTGTGTCAGTGTTAAGAGGGCCCGGGTTAGCCTGCCCACTAGGCCGTGATCGTTAAGAGAGCATATCAAGCGCTGAGTTTGTAAACTGTGGTATTCCACCTGGAGTGAGGGAAGACCAAGGAACCCTTCCCACAATCCCACGCTGGAGAACAATACACGGTCTCCTCGCGTAGATCTCTCTCTCTCTCTCTCTGAGGGAAGACCAAGGCCTCCTTTAGCAGCCTCGTCATGGACAAATGCCTGTGCAGTTGACTTGCTGAGCCCGTAGGCAGCTTTGTACGCGCCCACCAAGAGGGAATCTAGAGCTTGTAGTTGTGAAGTAGAGTATGGGGCTACTGCAAATGAGTGTGTAATCTTAGGGCGGATGCTGCTGTTGATGGTATAAAGCTTACGATACGTGGAGACGGGTGCTCCTTTGAGGGAACCAAGTCTGTCTTTGACGGCCAGATACAATGATTTAAATTGATGAGTCCAGCGCAGATCGAGTGTGAAGGACACGCCAAGATATGGGAATGGTTCGTAAGGGTCCTGCAGTTTAGGCTGATGACCCTGTAATTTGATGGCAGTAACATCTCTTTGTAGTTGTGTGAGGTTGTAGGGGCAGGAAGGGGAGGTAGCGTACAGAGCGGAGGTGAAGAGTGTCTTTGTGGGGTTTGCCTTCAGGTAGCCCCAAGTAGCATACTCCGTAACCTTATTGGTTTGTAGGGACATATTGTGCAGGGAGTCTGTCATGAGGTTGAGGTCGTCTGCATATGCACTGTTGGAAACATGGTGTTGCGTTCGGTCAGTTGGCCTGCTGTTGGAGAGGGACCCAGGGGAGTAACCGAGGCCGCCGTGTTGCAGCCAGCGTAGTAGAGGTTCAAGGTACAGGATAAAGAGGAAGGGTGATAGGCTGTCACCCTGGATAGTTCCGCGGTCAAATGAAAGAGGGTTGGTCAATCCAAATGGCGTATGTACGGCTGTTGTTGCACCAGTATACAGGTCTTTGATTACCTCCGTAGCATGGGTGGGGAAGCCCAGGTCATACAAGATTTGCAGGAGGTTGTCGTGGTCGATTGTGTCGAAAGCCTCGGTGAAATCAATGAGTAAGAGGTAAAGGTTTGTCTTGGTAAGCAATGCATCCTCAAGTAGCAAGGTGAGAAGTTCCAAATGATCAGTCGTAGAACGTTTGGGGCGGAATCCGGCCTGTGTATGGGAGAGCAGGTTGTTGTGTTCAGTGAAGTCCACAAACGTGTAGGTGATGATCCTTGTCCAAAGCTTGTACATTGTGTTTTCTAACCCAATGCGTCGATAGTAGTCAAGGCTAAGAATAGTGCCTTTGTTTTTGAATAACAGCTTAGTCAGACTATGCTTCCAGCTTGGCGGAGTACATGCAGTTGCCCACGCACATGATTTGGAAGAAGGCATGTAATACATCGTGTGCAGCGTCCGGTAGGAGGAGGAGCATCTCATTGGTAACTCCGTCCGGGCCAGGTGCTTTGCCTCTAGAAAGAGTGCGCAGGCAGGCTTGAAAAGCATCTCGATCTTGGAGTTGGGCATATAGGGGGAGCCTGGGCGGCAGCAAGTGGGAGGGAAGGGGAAAAGCAAAGTCTGCAGGATGAATTTGCATTGATTGGGAGCTCAGACATATATGATCTTTTGTGCCAAGGATAGGCTGGTACGGTGCGAGCAGGCCCATATTGGCCATGTTTGCAACCGGACGCCGGGACGAGTTTGGCCGTATAGTACTGGGTGACTGTGTTCATTATGGCATCCGGTGTATTAATGATCTTGTCATTGCTTTGAAGAACCCGGAGGGCAATGTCGCTTGGCGGAGTGTGGCGGCCAGTCAGGATGTGATTGCCAATCTTCAGTTTTTTGTCGCACAGAGCCGCTAGCTTTCGCTTGGCGATTTGACTAGAAATACTGGCATGGAGACGGTCAATTTCTCGGAGTGCCTTCCGAACTTGGAGTTTTGCTGCTTTCAAACATTGGGTGTCAGTGTAGTTGGGATGTTCAGTTTTAATTTGTTCAACGGTGGACAGAGCGGCACAGTCAGTTATCTGGGACAGAGAACTGTCACGTCGTAAGGCTTGTGTGATAGCTGATATGGTCCGGACATGCGCAGTGCGCATCTTGGCTATTCTGCGAGGGCGGTAATGGAGGCCATCCGTTGACGGTCGGACTGTGGGTCCAACTTTGAGAGCGAGGTCGCGAGCGGTGCCAAGAAGGTCTGTGACTTGAGCTCAAAACTGTTGTACCCATTCGGCTGCAGGCTGGTTGGCAATGGAGGTGAGGGTGTGGCTTCCAGGCTGGACTGCTAAGATTGCTTGGTGGACCGTATGTAAGCGTTTGAAGTAAGCGGTGTCTGCCAAGGACTGTATGTAGGCTTCTAAGAGAAGATTGCTTCCACCACAAAACCTTGCAGGTCGGCCAAGAATGCTGCGTATAGGTGGCATTGCATTCAACACACTCCTACTTACATTTTCAAGCCATATCATATTGAGTCAACAGTGCATAAAACTGTACAAGTACGCAGTAAATTAATAAGCTTCGAGGTACTTCACCCAATCCCGCTCCACGCTCACAACAAGACAATGTGATTCCATCCATTTTGCCACAGAAAGATGGCAGCATTCCCTCACATTGCAGCCAGCCTGACCTTCCAGAATCCCACCAAATCCCCACCTGCCTCATCAGGTAGAACCTCAGTGCTGTACCATGGCTGGCACACAATCAAAAAATCCATACATGCATTAAAAATTAAATTTATTATCAGCAATAATGTTGCAGAGGACAAGCTCATCACTCAAGAAAGCACTCACAGCCGCAAACAGAGAGAGAGAGAGAGAACTACGCAGGAAAGGGGGGAAATCCCTTCTTGCATATGAGTAAGGGAGTCGCAGCCGCAAGCATATATATGTAGATGCAACACTAGCCCCCCCCCCACTCTCCGCCCCGGCCCCCCTTGCTCGGCGCCCTTGGGTACCCCTGCATTTCAGAAACCACAGGTCTCCACAAACGGAGCCTTCATGTCCACATCACTCCCCCCATCCCCCAACCCCCATGATAAGAGAGAGAGAGAGAGAACTACGCAGAGAAGGGGGGAAATCCCTTCTTGCATATGTTAAGGGAGTGGACCCTCACCTAAAACATATAGATAGGCCCACTACCATTCGGAGCCCAGAACACAGAAGTGGGTGGGTAAATTTTTTGTTTGTTTGTTTGTTACTCACCCACCCCCATGATAAATCCATCATAGAAGTTGATCATCATGTCTGAGACCTCTCACATCATAGAAGTTGATCATCATGTCTGAGACCTCTCACATCATAGAAGTTGATCATCATGTCTGAGACCTCTCACATCATAGACACAGATGGATGGTACAATATGGCAGGCTGGGACTGCAGCAGATGGTATCACCCAGGCTGCAATACTTGCCCAAGGCAGCAAGGTGTGGAGCCCTCTTCTTTTCTTCGTACTCGTGAGGTCACTACTTAGTTGCCCAGCCATTTCAGCACGGTGAAGCTCTTCTTCTTTTTACATTTCATGATATGCCACAGTAAAAAATGGCATAGGCTCGGCACCTCAAGCTGTCACAAAGGACAGCAAGGTGGAACAGAATACAGGTTGTCTTGGGCATGCATGACAACATAACAAATGCCGAGACATGAGGTCCAGCAGCTAGGTCAGAGCACCCAAAACCTCCACTGCCAGTGGCCGGGTAAGAGCCTCCCTCCTACTTGGAAAACAAGGAGGGCTTATCAGCCCAGGCGCAAGCAATAGTTGATAACACACCCCATTCATTGGCCCTCACATCATATCAGAAGGGTGAGCATAAGCATTCCTAACCTTCCAGCAGCTGAAACATATTTGGCTATACATTATATGCATGCTTGAAAGGGCCATATACTAAGTTAACTTAGTATACGTTGCCAGACTCCATGGTCGACGTCTACACCCCAAAACTCTTCATTAGATGCTATGCAGCTTTACCTCTTTAGAATTGCCATCTAACATCTGACATGTTGCAGCAACATCAGGGTCAGAAGTCAGCTTCTCCCACAGCTTTTGCCTTCGTGCCTCATGTGAGCTCTTCTTGTTCTTACTTAGACGTGAGGTCACAAGTTTCCCAGTCACTTCAGCACAGTGCAACTCTTCTTCTTCTTAGACGTGCCGGTCATTAAAGGGGAATCTCCAAGGGCAGTTCTCCTGCAACTGCATGACAGAGCTGTATCACCAATACCCACCGCAGGGTGTGCCCCCATATCACACTCAGCCGTCAACCCAACAGAAAAACACCAATACAGACCACCCTTTCTAATGACTTATCTGCGACCCAAGTACAAACACATGTGCCCTGGGTTTTGGACAACCCTTTCCCTCTGCCCTCTGCACTGCCTTGTCATTGAAGTGGCGATGCAGCAAGATAGTGACTACTATCATGCTCTGCAGCAAGCGCACTTCCATGGTATGCAGGGCCTTTCATACCCAACAGCAACAACATGTATACACTACTGAAGTCAACCCACTGGAGCAGGTGCCTGACCTCCAGACAGATCCCACCAGATACATCCTAACCGCTATAACCCTTGTAGGCGCACAATGGATTGTACACAATTTGTGGGAAAGCTATGAAGCAATCTGGTGGCTCCCATGGTTGGCTTCATTCCCAATGGCAGCGGAGCATTTTGGGAGACCTGCTTACAGCACTACACCTTATACCATATCAGTGACACCACCTCTTAGTACTTCCCTTGTCGGATGCTGACAAGGTGGAAACCCCATATTCCTTTCCTGCATGTTCATTGTTGTGCCGATTTGAGAGCCTAGCCCTCAGGATGCTCTTAAGTTAGCTGGAGTACACCTGATCAAGCCTCTGCGGCTGCTCTTTGGTCAGCAACCAATACTCGCTCCTGAACAGCAGAATTGGCAGCACATATATATGCCTTGTAACACTTCACTTCGTAGCCAATGACAGATGATTCCTTGGTGCCCCATATTTCTCAAACTGCTGAAACCTCCCCACAGCCTTGCCCTTCCTTACAATCAACTCCACATCCAGCCTGTCATCACCCACAAGCACACTTCCCAAAAAACTCTGACACCTCCTTTGCCACACCCTCACTGATCACCACCTCTGGTCCTTGCTGCACTGGCACATCCCCTTCCTTCCAGTTCTTTTATATACATGGACATGATCTCAGTCTTGCTTGCATTGATGCGCAACGGCAAGACTAGCAGCAACCCTGTTCATCACTTGCAGCATGACCACCAGCTCTTCCATCCCTGCTGGGTGCTAAGCCCTAAACCCTGACCCCTCCCCAAAAACCCCTATGTAGTCGCTGCGAAGTGCACCTGCTCGGCTCAGCCGGACCATGGAGGTGACAATGGTATCAACTCCACAGATGAGCCCCAATGCCTGATGCTCTCAAACCCCTTGCTACGGCAGTGTCCAAGTGCATTGTCTTGCTGATGGTGAATCCCTGCAGGTAATAAACCTGCAACTACCTTCGACAATTCTTGTTTCTTGCCTGCAGGCAGTCTGCAATGACCCACAACGCATGGCCCCATGCCGCAAGTAGGTACTTGCATCCCCCTTGCCTGTACGTACTGCCTAGTGTGTTGGCACCAGCATGCTTGATCTATTACAGGCAGGGCAGGTTGACAACACACACTAGGCACACACTGGGCAATGCAGGCAACTCTCAGCAACAACTGACACCACCTTGTCATAAAAGCCAGTTCAGCATGACCATGAAGCTCAGATCACGGCCATGCAAACCGATCCAGGACCACTGATCATCTGTAATGAGCTGAGCACTAGGAGAACAGTCCTGTTTGCCAAGTTTGATGTCCACTATTCTGTTGCCGTGCTCCATTACCTGTCCTGCTGCATGTGGATCATGTCAGGGTTCCTGCTGCTGAACCCTCATGTTATGCTGGTCAAAGTAGTGAAACCAATACTGCGTGACAGCACTGCATTAAAGACTTCTCCGCTTTGCAGGCACAGTCTCGATGCTTGAGCTGCATGTGATGGATTATGACCACACATAAGGAGGTTGTGGCATTAACCGACCTCCTTATGTGTACAGCCATGAAGTAGATTGTGGCATGGCTAGATCCAGATTACTGCGTGCTCATGACCTAATGCCTACTAGAGCGCTCTCAAACCTTTTGTTGCTCTTGCTTATGTGCGTGCTCCTCCCGGCTCATTGCTGCTGCTCAATTTGCGGGGCTGTGAAGTGATGCATGGCAGCAACACACAGTATCAGGTAGTTCCCATTGCTGGAGTAAAGTTTTCATGGAGGCACATTGGCCAAGAACCACGGCCAAGGATCACAATTCATGCAGCAGAGCTCTTGGTACACTTTAAACCAGGAACGCATAATTCTGCAAGGACCCCTCTCAACACACTGAAAATATCTGCTGAAGAACATGCTAAATCGATATAAAACATTTTATGCCTTTGCACTGGTAATGCCACTGTCAGGTCGGCATTATCATGCAATCCGAACGTAGCTGTTGGTGAACAGCCCTCAAGCACCGCACAACTTCAGTCGCCAAAGCGATTTCAGCTACTACTGAGATCTCCCCTTGGTCTTGTCTACCTTCCTACCAAGCACTGCAATTCAATCTAATAGCTTAAACCCTCTCAGTGCACCTGCCATCAGACCCTGAAAACACCAATGCATCCGATTGGCTTCCAATGTAGATCGCTGGCCCTGCACACTAACTACCCCATGTGCCCTGTGTCTCAGCACAACCATCTCTCTGCACTGGCCTGTCATGGAAGTGGTGAGGCAGCTAGGTAGTGACTACTAGCCGAGTTGCCCTTTTTCACTACTATGGCATGCAGGCGGTTACATCCATGGCAGTCTCAACAGAACACGCTACTAAACCCAACCCATAGACTGAGGTAAGCAAGCAGGCCTCAAGGAGGTTGCCACTTTGCAACTTCGTCTGCTCTACAATTCCGTCAACCCCTAAACCCTACATCCTTCCCCCTGACTTCCAGCTGTACCCCCCAAAATTCTTAAACACTTAATGGCTGCCGCCCCCCCCCCCCCAAACCCCCCGCTCTTCTCCTCCCTTAACACCCTAACATTCCTAAACTTTTTTTATATTTTACCCTAGTGCTCAAAACCTATTGCCTAAGCCCTAAACCCAACAGACTAACCCAACTACAGCTGTTTACCTCTCCCGCCCCCCCCCCCCCCACTCCCACCCTTCCAGGCTGCTCCTGTCGGGCCTCAGCGGAGGCCGCACGGAGTAGAAGGAGCAGTGCAGGGGCACGGCCTTTATGACTCTGCAAAACTATGGAGTCTTGTGGCAACACTCAGAGGGGCCATACTCCGAGAATCTTGGTTTGAACAGCCAGAATCAGAAACAGAAAGGCTCCTGCGGCACACTGTAAGGGGGTATCACAGATATGTCACATATTGCACGGCTGGCACCTTCATGTCAGAGGGTTGATGGTCCAAGGTCCTGATCCAGTGAAGTAGAAAGTCGCTTCCACTGTCTATTTCCTTCTGTAACAAGAGAGTCCGGCCTTGTAGCCTCCATATCAACGGTCAATGTTGTTTGAAGCTAAGACACCAACACTGGTTGCTGTCTGTCCTGTCTGCAAACAATATGACGGGTTCTGTGTCCCAGATGCATTTACCCATTCCAGAAGCGGGTCACCTGAATTCACCTGCCCAATCAGCATGGTGCGGCTAAAAATCTCCCTTCTCCTCTGAAGTGAGGCCATTGAAGGGGAACCTCCAAGGACAGTTCTGAAACAACTGCACATACACTTGAGGAGTATCACCAAATTCCACAGCAGGGTGCGCGTTCATCACACACTTACTGTTTGTAAGAGTGGTGTGCATTGATGTATAATTAACAGTTGGCAACTCTTTATCCTCTACACCGATGCCCGCCTTGCCTACAACACATGTGCCATGGGACTAGGTCGACCCTTGCCCTCTGCCCTCTGCCTTGTCATGGGAGTGGTGATGCCTGCAGCTAGATAGTGACTGCTAGCCAAGATGCGCACAGACCACTTTCATGGCATGCAGCCTTACAACCCTGGCAGCAACAATGAACATACCCTACTGGAATCAGCCCACTGGAGTTGGTGCCTGACCTCCCAAGGAGTGACGCCTGCAGAAAAAAGTGGCTGGAGAGCTTTTCAGTGCTGCAGAGCATCTCCGCTAATCTAAGACAGCGAGTGCTGCCCAATCAGGATCGTGTTTATCAAATTGCTCAAGGCAGCTTGCAAAGCACAATACAGCACCAATAATTATTGCTATAGGCTGGGTGTGGCTATAACCCAAGATGATGGCAAAGCGATCAACTTACAAACACCGATACAAATCACGACCGGCCCAATTACGACCCCAATCACCCAGAGCGTAAACTAGAGCAGATGCCTTCTGTAAGATGCCGACATTCACAGCGGGCCCCTATGCCATGGCTGCTGCCAAAAACTGAGGGTATGCAGGAACAGCCGGGCATTGACAAATCTTCCGGCTGCTTTTCCATACCCTCACTCCTATACCCTAGGCACAAGAGGACACGCAGGAACCCACAGGCAGTGCCATGTTTGGAGAGCGGCACAACCTGGTTCTGTTGTTCCTTAGTTAGTCAAACCCACCCTTCCATAACTGCAGCCTTACAGCCTAGGACCACAGGCAGCAAAACATGTGACAGTCAAAACAGGCCACGTTAGCTCCGACCCCTCTCTACTAGGACTATTCCTGCTAGATGCCTTGGACATCTTTTACTCAATTTGCTAAGGACATACACTTGCGGCATGTCTATGGAAAGGGCCATCAATAAAGTCATGCTATAACTCTAGGTGACCCATTTGCACCCTCTCTTGCCCCCTGGACCTTAATGTTTTTAGTTCTGTCCTTGCTTGCTCTCTATTACTATGCCCTTGCAAAGTAGCGGCGCCGCAAGTGAGCAGCAATTACTGCACAGAAGTGCACCATCATACTTTCAAGAATACAGGGGATACATAGCAAAGAAGCAAGCAGACAAGCAGGTGAAAGTAGAGCCCAATACTCCCACAGTGTGCACCACAACGAGTGACACCTCTTTGCCTGCACCCGAGGCTGCACAAACAAAGACTGGAAGCCCAGATCAGCGCCCCCCCCCCCCGACCTTGACCCCAGGCTATAGGTCCATATGATATAAGTCGACCATGCCTGATACCCGGACCTCTTACATCATAGACACGCAGGTGCTACAGCTGGGAGCACCGGCCTGGGAGGCTCTGCCCCACCTGTGCTGCAGTACTTGCCCAAGGCTGGTACAACAGCGATGGCTCTGCCCCTTACACTATTTGCCCAACCACGGTCAGCACGGCCCCAGCGCTTCTTATTTCTTTTCATCTCCTAGTGAGGTCGGCAAAGGGAGATATCCGGAGCAGCCTCTTACAGATGCATAATAAGGCTGCTACAACTGCAGCAAGACATGTCCTCACCACTCGCAACTGTCACATCCGGCCTTGTCAGAAAAGTAAGATCAATGCACTGACAACCACTTTCAATGTAGATCAATGCCCTGCAGACTACACCAGCTGCCCTGTGCCTCAGCACAACCCTCTCTCGGCACTGCTCTATCATGGAAGTGGTGAGGTAGCTAGGTAGTTGTTACTAGTCTGTTTGCTTTTCTCCACCTCCATGACATGCAGGCCTTAGATCCCTGGCAGTCTCAACAATATACTTAAAGAAACCATTCCACTGGAGTACGCAACCAGGCCTCAACGGCAGTCCCATTCTGCAACTCATCCTGCTTTGCGACTCTGCCACCCCTAAATCCTACACCCTCGTACCTCACTCCCAGGTGTACCCCCCTTAAACACTGGAGTCTGAAACTGCCGTCCCCCAAACCCACTGCTCTCTATCCATACTGGACACGTGGGCGGGTGCCACCCCCCAAAATCCCCCGCCCTATCCCCTAAACCCAAATCCATAAACCCCAAACTCTTATGTTGTTACCCTAGTCCCTGAAAACGATATGGAGCGATACCCCTTTACCCTACACCCTAACACTTGATCCTAAAAGGATGCTCCAAAACCCTGATGCCGCCAAGCCCCGGTTAAGCAAGGCAGCCACACCCATCCAAGGGTAAGCAAGCCTAGCTGCAAGGGACACTTACCTGCACTGTTTTGCTTACCCTTCTTCTGGATGTGTCCTGCCCATTGCAAGTTGCACCTTAGGTTGAAGTTGTGAGAGCGGCAAAGAGTGCCAGCTCTCCATACTTGCCAAGCGTATAAACAATATGCGTCTGACATGCTGCAAGCTGCTCACGTTTTGGCCCTCGGCATTGCCATTGGTTTTGGACCGTGCAGTGCCTTTTCCTGTTGATGCTTATGGACTAAACCCCACCCACAGTTGATGACCACTTCTTGTGTGTCTTGTCAGCAGACAATACCATGTGCCCTGTATCTCAGTTGCCGCATGACCACTCTAGTGCCAGCTCCATCACCTGCCATGGTAATTCCTGACTAAGGGGCTAATGCACTAGAGCACCTCCCAGCCAACTGCACAGGATTCAGCTCTCATGGCACAGTCCATGGTTTTTATAGCAGCACCATGTGACCCTGCATTAATAAAAACCAATGGCTTGCTGATTGACCAAACACTCTGGATGCCAAAAAGTGATCGGGATGCAGCCTCTTTACTGCACTGCTTCTCTGGATGGTGCTGACCTTTCAAGGCAACAGAGCTTCTTCTTAGGTTCTTGTTTGCCTATTTGCTCATGGACAAACTGGCACTAACAGAACCTGAAAAGGAGCACATACTGCCACTAGATTGAACCCACGAAACACACCATTGGAGACAAAAACACCATTGGACCCAAGGGCATCCATCTTTTCAGACCAGAAAATCAAACCAGAAATCAATTTCAGAACTTGAGTAATGTATTGTCAACCCAGCTAGGCCACCAGATCTGTCTCTGCAGGCTGGAAGGGAGCACTCAGCCCACATCTGTCATGGAGTAGATCACTCCTGCTGCTGTTCACGGGCGGTGGTACATGCTACCTAGATAATCTCTACCAGGCAGGGGTGTTGGCTGCTGAAGCTGCTGTCCTCTCATAGTCAGAGGCAGCTACGTGAGATAGAGAGAGAGATCTACGCGAGGAGACTATGAATCGTTCTCCAGCGTAGGACCGTGGAAAGGGTTCCTTGGTCAAGGCGGTGTTAATGCTGTGGCGGGGCCAGAGGTGCCCTGAAGTAGTCAGTATCGACAACATGTAAGCGACCACAAACTAAAATCAGCAGCTATGGCTCGACTCTAACACACTAAGCATGAGCAAAATCGCCGTTAAGTAGTAACCCCAATGAGCCGGAGAACTATACACGCGGAAACACTGGGGCCGGCCGAACGGCCAGGAGGCCGCATGCGGCAAAACAGCAAAGCAAAGAGCAAGAAGACAGGACAACAGGAGCTAGGAATTGGCCGGAGGACATCGAAGAAGACCAACCAGATGAATGAAGAAAGAAGACATAGCAGTGGGGTCGAATGTAAGTAGCGAGATTAAGGCATGCAGCAGATGCGACCAGTACAAAATAAACATGGGCATACAAAAGCGCCCGAACAACAGCAAATAGGTTCGAGGCGCCACAGCACATAGATTTTCATGTTCGAAAAGGACATATACGTATCTGGACAGAATAGGAATTAGACAGGTTCTTTTGAACCAAGCAATACAAGCAACACAGCAGCAATTGAAGTAGGCCCTGCTTGGCGAGAAACATACAGGAAGGAATCAGAAAAATGATTTATGAAAAGCTATCTGTAATAGAAGTAAAGCAGTCAGGGAGTTAAGCGTATCAGGAATGGAAAATATACCATGAGGGTACCTGAAACTTCAGCATGCGACTGCCAGAGCCCAAGAGTGCATGCAAACAGCAGCCGCAAGCAAAGAAAGGGCCACACAACTGTCCAAAGCTACAGCAGAGGACTAAAAAGAGAGTGTTTACTATATGTAGGAGTAATTAGACCATTTATGTGATTGGTGTAACCTATTTTGATGTTGTTACTGTGTTTGATCATTTGGTATCAGTTTTGATTATGTTGCAATTGTCCACCTCAGCATTGTGGGCTGACAAGGACTCTAAGAATTTACGGTTGCTGACCTGGCGGGGCACACCTGCCCCAACTGCTAATGGCAAAACATAGAGGCTGAAAGTATATAAACAAGGTAGTCTTTTGCAAATGCATCAAGCAATCATCAACCAACTAACAGTCAGTCAAGTCTACTCAGCTATCAAAGCTACCTACTGATCATCTGATCAACCCAGGACGAGCTTCAAGTGGCAAGTCTTCGTCAAACGTGGTTCTACTATTTCAGGGTAAGCCAGTCAACCCCAGTGACCCGGTAAGAGGTCCGTGTTGAACTGCCCCTCTGCTATTCAAGTGCGTGAACATACATCAGAGCAGTACGCTCTACTAGTGGCCAGAGCAAGCCTTATAACGCCCAAAGGAAGGGCCTAAGCCATCCAGGAACAACCAAACGTTCCCCTAAAGCAGCACAAGTTGGTATTGCAAGTGAAAGCTACCAACCCTACTCAAAGCCTAAGTGTACAGGCAGGAGCCAGTCAGACCAAGTGTAACTAAAAAGCCCAGAGAGAGGCATTACGTACCTTTGCATCGTGTTGTGTTGAACCAGCACCAGTCTACTGCATACTGTAATTTCACTCTCCCAAATCTCAGACTGATCACATCGGATCAAGTCCTAACCCGCGCACCGTACGCAGGTAACAGATATAAGAGTAAACAGCTCGCTCCTTGACCTTGCAGGAAACCTATTAAGCCCAGACAGCTACAGCAGTAGAGCTAGCCAAAACTTAGTGGCTGAAGGCATACGAGCAAGAGGATAAAGGGCATACAGCTATAACACCCTATTGAGATAAAGCAACCGCTGGATTCCAGCTAAACTCCTACAGCCTTACAACAGTGTCCGATTGTGCCATATCCAGACTACAGTAGTAACCAACTAATTATCAGGCACCCGTACGTATAGAGCCCTGTCAGCCTGCTAGCCTTGCATAGCCAACAGCATACAGTCAAATCCAGCCATAGACCTAGTCAAACTAGGATACACAGCAATCAGACCCAGCTGTGGCCCATACACCGCCATTGCAAAGACTTCCGCTGCGCTATACGGTCTTGGGCCCGCTGCTCTGTTGCTCAAAGTAACTGCATACACTGGACAGCTAGCCAGCTTAGGCAGCCCTAAAGTTGTGCAGTCACCCCCGGCAGCAAGCACCGCGACCGGCGTCACAATGCCACCACTAGTAATTTTTTGAAGTAGGGTTTAGCATCGAGCTAAGCTGCTGCGGTGCCGCAAGTCAGCGGCATGGTAAAGGGCCACAAGCCAGCACATCGCACCTGGGGGCACTAGTTTCCAAATTGATCCTGTGTCAACAGTAGCTGGCGCTGCCCCCACCGGCACCCCGCTTTGACGGGGTCATTTGGTACTACTTGGTAATTGGTAGTGTGGAGTACCGGTAGTCCTGGCCCAGTCTTGATTCCTAGATCATCATCATAGGCCAGTCGTGCATGATACGGGCTGGGACGACAGCAACAGATGTACTCCTGCACTAGTTGTGCAATCAGCTTAGGCTCTCCTTGATCTTCTTCATCTTGTTTGAAGATGACATTGATGAAAGCATTCTGCCCAGACCCCTTCTGTGACAGAGCATCAGTAGATCAGTCAATCGTAACCTAGTCCCGCAGCAGGGCATGTGGACTTTCATCTGTAGTAAGCCTACTTCCTTAACTGTACGCCGCTCATGGTGGAGCGAGCGTAAATGTCACGATGTACCTTTCAACTGTAAATTTTCTGAGAGAGGACCAATGCATGCCACCATATAAGAGTGTCATGTCCCACAAACTCCTAACTACACCAGCTGCCCTGTGTCTCAGCAGAACCCTGCTGGCCTGTTTCTGCGGCACTGCATTGTCCGGGAAGTGGTGATGCAACTAGGTAGTGACTACCAGCTACCTTGCATGTCCACTTCCATGGCATGCAGGGCCTTGCATCTCTGGCAGTCTCATCAACATACCCTACTGAAGTCAACCCACTGGAAATGGTCCCTGACCCCGGCTATCCCAAGAAGTGACTCCCATACAGAAATGTTGCAAGACAACCTTTTGCTGCAAAAGATCTGCATGCTAGTTTCCAAGACAGCCGGTAGCAGGTTCTTGTTTGTTTTTTGCTCAAACCGCATGCAAATGAGTATTCAATCCAGAACAAGTACTTGTACTAGGGTGTGGCAACTGCAAGAGAGTGGCTATGATTGCAAATGTACAAACCACACATCTGGTTGTGTACTATGCTTATGTACTATGCTTATGTTCTCTAACCCTATTCCTCGCTAAGGCCAGGCATAGTCAGGCATAGGGATACAAGTCCCCACAAACAGAAACTTCACACACATGCCCCCCCCCCCGGTCCCCCGCAATAGTTCCTTAGAAGGCGGCTATGGCTGAGACCTGTTGCATCATACACACAGATGGTACAGGCTGGGACGCCAGTGGTGGCTCTGCCCCTAACACTAGGTGCCCAAGCACGGTCAGCATGGTCACAGCTACCTTCGTTTTCTTCTTTGAACTGAGGTTGGCGAAAGACAATATCCAAGACAGCCTGACACAACTGCACACCAAAGCAGCAACAACTGCACTAAATCCCACAGCAAGACGTGTCCTCACCACTTGCAACTCTCACATCCCTTGAAAAAACATCAATACAGTGATGCCCTACACCAGCTGCGCTGTGTCTTAGCACAAGCCTCTCTCCGCACTGGCCTGTCATGGAAGTGGTGAGGCAACTAGGTAGTGGCTACTAGCCAAGTTGGCTCTTCACTACCATGGCATGCAGGCGGTTACATCCATGGCAGTCTCAACATACACTACTGGAGTAAGCAAGCAGGCCTTAAGGGGGTTGCCACTTTTCAACTTCTCCTGCTCTGCGACGCTGCCGACCCCTAAAGGCTACACCCTCACCCCTCACTAATGAGCCGTGCCCCCCCGAAAACTTGAACAGTGACTCATGGCAACACTCAAGAGACAACACTCAAGAGGGGCCATTAATACTCCATGACTCTGTAGGGCTTGGGAATGGAGTAGCCAGAATCAGAAACTGAAAGCCTTCTGCGGCACACAAGGGGGTATCACAGATATATCACATAATGCACACTTCCACCTTCAAGTCAGAGGGTTGATGGTTCAAGGTCCTGAGTCCAGTGGATAAGGGAGTCGATGCCCCTGTCTATTCCCATCTTCTAAAAAGGAACCCGGCCACGTAGCCTCCATACCAACGGGCCAATGTTGCTTGAAGCTAAGACATCAATCACTGATTGCTGTTTGTCCTCACTGCACAACTTATGATGTTAACATCTGTGTCCCAGATGCATGAACCCATTCCATTACCGGGTCACCTGAATTCACCTGCCCAGCCAGCAGGGTGCGGCTTCTTCTTCTTCTTCTCCTTTGAAGTCAGGTCATTGGAGGGCAATCTCCAAGGGTAGTTCTGATCCGGCTGCACATACAAGGGAGCAGTCCACCAAATCCCACAGCAGGCTGTGCCTTCACCACACACTCAACTGTCAGTCCTAAACCAATGCACTACCACGATTACAAACACATGTGCCTCGGATCTCAGACAAACCTTGCCCTTTTCCCTCTGCCTGCTGCAATGCACTGCCTTGTCATGGAAGTGGTGATGCAGCTAGATAGTGACTGCTACCAATGTCTGCACCAGGTCCACTTGCATGGCATGCATGGCTTACATCTCTGGCAGCAACAATGTACATGCACAACTGAATTCAAGCCACTGAGGTTGGTGCTACCTGCGGGTGAGAATTCCCAAGGAGTGAGAAGTGTCAACAGAAGTGGCTGGACAGCTTTTTGCTGCAGAGCATCTCTGCTGCTTCAAGACAAGCAGTGTTGCCGAATCAGGATCTTGTTTAGCTCATTTGCTTAAACAGCTTGCAGCTAACAAAATAGTATTCAGCGCGAATACTCTTTTACAGGGAGTGGCAATTCCTAGTTATTGCGAAGCAACTTACAAGCAGGAAATACTAAACACGAACCCAATCATCCAGAGGATTAACTAAAGCAGATGCCTTCTGTAAGATGCCTGCATTTGCAGCATGCCTCTCTGCCATAACTGCTGCCAAAAACTGAGGGTATGAAGGGACATCCGGGTCTTGGAAATCTCCGTCCTAATCCTCCATACCCTCACTCCTAGAGCACAGGAACAAGAGGACACGCAAGCCACCACAGGCAGTGCCATGTTTTGACAGTGCAGTACCTGGTCATGTTTGTGGTTTTGAAGTCAAACCTCACCCTTTCAAAGCTGCAGCCTTATAGCCTAGGACTGTAGGCACAATGAATGTGGCAGTCGGAACAGGCCGCACTAGCTCCCCTATTTGCTAGGACTACTCCTGCTAGATGCCTTGGTCGTCTACTATTGAAATTGCTAAGGACGTACACTTACTTGCAGCATATATATGGAAAGGGCCATCAGAGTAAGGACATGTCTTAATCCTGGGTGACCTGTTTGTATCTTCACTTGCCACCAGGACCTTAATGTCTTTGGTTCTGTTCTTGCTCTCTATTACTATGACTCCCGTGGAAAGTAGTGGCAGAAGTGAGCAGGATTTGTTGCACAGGTCTACCTCCTACTTTCAAGAATACAGGGGATACATAGCAAAAAAGAAGCGGGCAGCCACGGCTGGTGCAAGTAAAGCGCAATACTCCCACAGAGTGCACCACAATGAGTGACACCTCTGTCACCTGAAAACCACGAACCTGCTCCACTGGATATACACAACCAAACAAAAGAAAGAACACAGCAAAGAGAAGAAAGCCCCATGGAAGCGCAAGTGCAGATAACAATGGTGGGTGGGCGAGATGCCCACCCGACTCTTGGTATGTCCCATGGTAGAGGCCACGAGGCCAGGTCTCCTGACCTCAGTCGCCTCTCCCTTCACTTACGCAGGCTGGGACTGTGGCACAGGCCCTGCCTCTTCCTCAGTTACTCAACTAGCCTGGCGTAGCTCTTCTTTTTCTTCTTCTTGACACCTCTATGCCTGCACCGAAGTGTGCACAAGTAGAGAGACTTTAAACCCATATCAGCAACCCCCGCCCCCCCACCTCGACCACCCCCCCCAGCTATAGATCCATAGAAGGCCACCATGAGTGGCTGATGAGACCCCTTGCATCATACTTAAATCATACACACATATGTACAGGGACTGCAGCAGTGGCTTTACCCCTTCCACTATGCTACTTGCCCAACCAACGTCAGCGACGGTCACAGCTACCCTTCACCTTCTTCTTTGAAGTAAGGTTGGCCATTCCCTAAGCCCTACCCCCCCCCCCACTCCCAGGTGTACCCCCCTATAACACCAAACATTTGGGGGGCTGCCATCCCCCAAAGCCACTGCTCTCTAGCCCTACTTAACAATTGCGCGGATGCCACCCCCCAACACCCCCGCCCTATCCCCTTAAACCCTAACCCTAAAAGATAAAACCTTATGTTTTTACCCTAGTCCCTGAAAACGCTAAGGAGCGAGCCCCCTAGACCCTACACCCTACACTCAATCACAAACGAATGCTCGCAAACCCTGATGCTGCCAAACCCCGAGTAAGCAAGGCTGCCAAACCCATCCAAGGGTAAACAAGAGTAGCTGCAAGGGACGGACCTTACCGGTTGTAAGTTTTGTTCACCCTTGCCCTGGAAGTGTCCTGCTCACTGCAGCATGTTACCTTAGCTCGAGGTTGTGAGAGCGAAAGAGAGTGCCAGCTCTCCACACTTACAAAGTGGATAAACATGCATTTGACATGCAGCGAGCTGCTCACGTTTTGTCCCAGTGGCAGTGCCATCAGTTTCGGACAGTGCAGTGCCGTCCTCTTCCTGTTGGTGCTTATGGACTGTAAACCCAGCGACAATGAATGACCACTTCCTATGTGTCTGGTGAACACAGTTAGGCAGAATATGCTGCTTTACCAAAGACATTCGCCCTGGCCCAGGGTGGGCAAGCCCGATCAGGAAAGGGTTTAAAATGTCCTGCACATAATGCACAATAGTGCACATACGTTCAGGCAGAGGGAGGACATGGAAGTGTGCATGCAGTGCATCCCCACATATAGAGATCTGTATGTGGACGGTTCCTGGTGGAATTTAGTGGGGTTTTAGATCAGGACATGTGTTTTTCCCTGTGCTAGCATGAGATGTGCTGGTGGTCTGTGGGGGTTGTCCCCGCATCAGCTGAACATACTATTGCATCGCTGGTCATATGTCGCATATCTGAATTGTGGTGGTCTGTGGGGGATGTCCCCGCATCAGAGAACACTTATGATGGCATATCTTGGGAGCAGCACCCATACATCGCGCACTTACGGGGCGTAAGCTGTCTCCCTTTTGGAAGGTATGGAAAAGTGTGCCCGGCTAGTATGCTAGCATGGGTGACACTGGAGGATATGGTATAGCGCTGACGAGTCAGGTGGTTGGGCTGGAGGTGGATTGTTGGGCATGAGTTGGACTTTTCGGGTCGTGCTCTGGAGGGGGGAAACCTCACTCAGTAGGCCTACTTCCTTAATTGTACGCCACTCAATGTAGAGTGAGCGTAGATGTTATCATGTTAACATCTTGTCAACAGACGATACCATGGGCCATGTATCCCAGTTGCTGCATGACCACTCTAGTGCCAGCTCCATCACCCGTAAGGTATATCCCAGCTGAGATGCATACCACTACAGCACCTCTCAGCAAACTGGAAAGATTTCAACTCTCATGGCACAGTCCATGGTTTTAGTAGCAGCACCATGGGACCCTGCAATTAGAACCTGTGGATTGGCTGATCGACCTGCAATCGCTGTGACTACTGCCAACTAAGTGATCAGGATGCAGCCCCTTCGTGGCACAGCTTCTCTGCTGCTGACCTTACAGGGCAGACAGAGCATCTTCTTCTTAGGTCCTGGTTTGTCTGTTTGCTCAGGGAACAAGTAACAGAACTAAGTGACCTGAGAAGGAGCAAATACTGCCACCATTTTAAACCCACCAAACACACCATTGCAGCCAAATACACCATCAGACCCGGAGGACATCCATAGTTTCTAGACCAGGATATGAACCAGAAATCAAATTCAGAGCATGACTAAGGTATCAACCCATTCCAGCATAGGACGATATGAGAGAGAAGGAGCGCTGCACCCAGGATTTGTGTGATATATATCCAGCATGTGACTGTGGTAGGGGCCCATTCCAGCAATGCTTACATGGTGCCATGGAACACGGGAGGTTTTCTACATGCCATCATCAGCTAGGCCACCAGATCTGTATGTCCATCAGCACTCAGCCACCCGGCAATTTTCAGGGCGTGAATCACTTCTGCTGCGGTTGCACATGCTTACCTAGAGAAGCTCTGCAGCTTTGGTGTGTCTCTCCCTGCTTAGCTTCGTCTTCTTTCAAGATAACATTGATGGAGGCATCCCCCGACCCTTTCTGTGACAGCGCATCAGCAGATCAGTCAACCTGAAACCTAGTCCCACAGCAGGGAATGTCCACTCTCAACTGTGAAATTTGCTGAGAAAAAACCAATGCATGCCACCAGATATTCTCATATCCCACAAAATCTTAACTACACCAGCTGCCCTGTGTCTCAGGATCCCCCAGATGGTCCCCATATATACATGGCTATGCATTATGGTTATGCACTATGCCCAGGCATATTAAGGCATAGGGCTACAGAACATAAGTTCAGTGAGCACGGACCAAATGCTTTCTGCAAGGTGCTCGTTTGCAGCGCGCCTTTGTACCGTGGCTGCGGTGACAAAGTGTGTATGAATATGCATTCTGGTTCAAGGGCTGAGGCACGGCTGTGACCTCCATACCCTCACTCCTAGAGAGCAGGTAGAAGTGGAGATGCAGGCCACCACACAGTGACTCACAATGCATCCATCCTCCCTGACAGTGGCATCACATCAAAACCATCAGCATAACCATGCCAGTCTGACCAGTGTTCACCTTTTGCCCACAAGATCCCTACTGGGTGCTTTCAAGTCACCTGGGGGTTGTTCATGTGACGGTGGTCTGTGCTGCTCACCTTGCTGCCACCTCCTCACGGATTAACTATACCTGGCCGATACGTTTTGACTGCGACACAGAGTTACACGTCACTTTAGACCACATACATTCATCCGGCACTGCAAGGCACACCACATACGTATGTACACTACAATCTCACGGCAGAGGGATCAGACACAGACCATGCTGAAAGCAGTGAATCTTTCTGCCATACAACAATGCAGTTAAGCATGTCCTGCCATCACGTGGGAACTAACCAGCCTGAGAGGTTATCTTAATACTTGCTTACAGCACTACCATTTCAGTGACACCATTCTACTGACTTGCTAATTGGTAGAAGGACCACTGGACCATGGGACCTTTTCCTCCTGCAGAACTAGTGTGTAGGAAGTGCTGCCCAAGTCTTCTGCAGCACAGCGGGTATTGGAAGACATATGCAAGACATCGTACATGAACAAAAAGCTGGTGTGAGAGGTTTCATTGATGGTTTAAGGTCCTGCTGCAGTGGATCAATCCCTAAATGGGGAGCCGGTGCCACCATTCAGAAAAGCGGCACGCCTTGCCTACGCCTACAAGCACATGTGCCCTGGGTCTCATCAAACCACTGTCCTCTGCCCTTGGCGCTGCCTTGTCATGGAAGTGGTGATGCAGCTACATAGTGGCTACTACATGGCAGTGCACCATGACCACTTCCATGGCATGCATGGCCTTACGTGCCCAACAGCAATAACATAGCCTACTGTTCAAAGCCAACCCACTGGCGCTGGTGCCTGGCCTCCAGACAAATACCACCAGATACACCCTGAACGCTATCCTTGTAGGCGCACAATACACTTTGCGGAAAAGCTATGAAGCAATCTGGAGGCTGCATGCCATGGTTGGCTTCATTCCCAAGGGCAGCGGAATCTTATATTTGGGAGACCTGCTTACAGCACTACACCTCATACCTCATCAGTGACACCATCTACACGGCATTTCTTTTTTGGATGCTGACAAGGTGGATGGATGCACCATATGACTTCCGAATATGCTCATTGTTGTGCCGATCTGAGAGCTTATGCTTGTAAGATAGCTACTAGGACAGCCGAGAGTGCACCCGGTCGAGCCTCTGCGATTGCTCTTTGGTCAGCAACCAAGACGCGCTCCTGAACAACAGGAATGGGAGCACGTAGTAAGCCTTGCACCACTTCACCTTCGTAGCCAACAACAGATGCTTGACAGTGCCCCACATTCCTCAAACTGCTGAAACCTCCCCACAGCAAACCTCCCCTATACTCAACTCCACATCGATCCAGCCTGTCATCAGCCACTCGTTGAAAAAGTCTTCTGTGACCACTTTAGTATTATCAAAGTGGCTGAACACTTTATGATGGCTTTTTTGGGACATGCCAGGCCAGTCCAAGATGCCCCTGGATTTACTAGCTTTCCCAGTTCGGAGCGGCTTGGCCTTGGAGTGTCTCCTAGATAACTGCAAAAACAATCATTCTTATGGCACAGTTGTTATAGAAACCCTGGCACTTGATAATCCCACGGGAACTGCTGGCCACATTAAGGGTGACGCTAAAACGTCCCTGATAATAAAAAAACCCACCTACATCTGAAAGCTCAACCCTAACTCTTATTTTATGATGCCAAAGCCAGGGTTGGCAAGACTAGGGCCCTTGTCAGTGTTCCTGCTCAAGCCCTTGCCCTGGAAGCGTCCAGCTCGTGACATGCTGCAACTTGTCGTGCCTTAGTCCTAAGTTGCAAAAGCGACAGATAGTGCCAACTCTCCAGGCTTAGCAGGCGTGTAGGAGATGCAGGCTTTTAACATCCTGGTCCTTGGATCTGCCATGTCATGGACGCTGCATCAATGCCTGATCCTATTGGAATAGGAAAACAAACCCAAGCCTCGCATAGCTGCAGTCTTACAGTCTTACATAAAGCGGCAAGGCACTCAGCAAAGGTGACAAGGAAGGCACACACTGGCTCCCCTCTCTGTCTGCTAGGCTTTGTCGTGGTCAGAGATGTCCTGGACCTCCAACATTTCATGCTATGCTAGGAACATACCCTCGCAAATATGTATATGGACACGGCCATGATATTGTGAACCTGTCAGGATTCTGGGCAACCTTTTTGTATCCTCCCTTGCCAGCAGGACCTTACTGCCTTCCTCCCAGGTATAGGAACTGAAAAGTGAGGTGGATGGGCTGGAGGTTGTGATTTGAAGAGCCAGGACATAGTGGTCGTGTTCAGGAGGCGGGTGCCCTCACTGTAGTAAGCCTACTTTCTTAACTGTACGCCGCTCATGGTGGAGCGAGCGTAGATGTAACGATGTAACTTACTGCCTTTGGTTCTGTCCTTGCTAGCTCTCTCACTACCTGCCTCCTTGGAAACTAGTGGCGGACGTGAGCAGATATTACTGCTCAGGAGCGCATCGTCTTACTAGTTTCAAGGGAACAGCAAGGGCCACGTAGCAAAGAAGCGAGCAGCGAAGCTGGTGCAATTCATAGCGCATTATCTCAGAGTGTGCACCAAATCGAGTGACACACTTCTGCCTGCACCCAAGTCCCCACAGACAGAGCCATCAAACCCATGACATCCCGCCCCATCATGGCCCCCGGCAATAGGTCCATGGAAGCCGACCATGCCTCAAAACCTCTTACATCATAGCACAGGTGATGGGCTGGGACTACAGTGGTGGATCTTTCCCCCACTGCCCTGCAGTAGTTGCCCAAGGCAGCATGAAGCGGCTCGTTCTTCGAAACTTTGAGGTCATCTTTAAGGGTAGTTCTGCTGCAACTGCATAACTGCTGCAACTATATAACAGGGCAGTATCACCATTTCCGCAGCCGGGTGTGCCCTCACGGTGCTCTAAAACTGTCAACCTACCAGCTAACACCAGTGCACACACCTTTCTGTCTTGTCTGCGACCTAACTACAAAGACATGTGCCCTGAGTCTACTAGGAACACCCTTACCCTCTGCCCTCTGCCTTGTCATCAAAGTGGTGATGCAGCTAGATAGTGACTACTACTACCTTTGCTATACCAGTTTCACTTCCATGGCATGCCGGGCCTTACATACCCAGCAATAACATTCCCTACTGAAGTCAACCCACTTGTAGCTAGTGCCTCGGACCTCCATGGAGAGCCCCACAGTCCTATGGGGGGGGACCGTGGGGGTTCAAGCTTAGTTACCCTACCCCCCATTGTTAGTTTAGGGCAAACAGCACCCTTGTCCCCCCCCCCCCCGGGAAAATAGGCAGAACTAGACGGGGTGGTTGAAGAAGGATAGCCGGGCTTTTAGCCCCCCCCCCCTTCAGCTTTCGGAGCTGTTCCTCCGGAAAAACCCCGACCCCCTCCCAAACTAGGGTCCACGCCCCCCCCCCCAGGATTGTGGGGCTCCCCCAGACAAATGACAGTTGCAAATAAAGCTGGTTGGATAGCTTTTTGCTGCAAAGCATTGATTTCTAAGAACTGAAGACACCCCGGTTCTACACTGCACAATATATACGTATGTAGTTCTATCTTTCTCTCTCAGGGTTATTAATTGTTTGTTTGTTTTGTTCAAGCAGCATGCATATCACTATTCAGCACAAACAAGTAGTATTTAGGGTGTGGCAACTGCAAGAGAGCGGCCATCATTGCAATGCAACCATCCCTAAACCCTAACCCAAACCCTAAACCCTAAACCAACAGATGCATTCTGTAAGCTGCCAATGCCCAGGATGCCCTCCATAGGGTACCTGCTGTCAAAAGTGGAGGATATGAGGCAACTGACATTCTGGTCTTGGAACCAGCGCCGGCATGCTTTCCCATACCCTCACTCCTAGAGAGCAGGACAGAAGGCCAATGACCAGCCCCTTAAACACTCCTAGTTCTGCTCCATGACTCTGCTCATCGCAGAGCAACCAACCAGGCCGCAAAGGGAGTCCCGCTCTACCTTTCTACTCTATGACTCTCCTCGTTGTAGAGCTACCAATCAGGCCTCAAGGTGGGTCCCACTGCGTGATGTGACTCTTTCTAATCTATGACTCCGCTCATTGTGGAGTAATCAAACAGGCCTCAAGGGGGATCCCACTCCACGACTCTCTCTACTCTATGATTTTGCTTGCTGTAGAGTAACCAACCAGGTGCGCCTCAAGGGGGGTCCCACTCTTACCACGACTTTTGTTACGCTATGAATCACTCCGATCAGTAACCAACCAGGCCTCAAGGGGGGTTCCCCTCTAAAACTCTTTCTACTCACTGTAAAGCAACAAACCAGGCCTCAAGGGGTTCCCACTCCGCAAATCGTTTTACTTTTCGACTCTGCTCATCCCCAGACCCTGAATCCTCACCCCTTACACCCAGTTGTACCCTCCTAGATCACCAAACGCTTGTGGAGCTGCGCCCCGGCTCCCTCCCTCCCTCCCCCACAACCTCTTCTCCGCCCCCAAAACCCAGACCGCCAAAAAGCCAAACCGTAATCCCTAAACCCTAAGCCTTAATCTTAGCCGTTAATCCCTAAACCCTAAGCCTACATGCTAACCCATCAACCACCTCCCACATCCCCCGCTCCCCCGCCCTTGCCCGCCCCTCTTGGGCCTCAGCTAAATTAAGCCTGAGCAAGGCACTAAACTGCTTGGCTTGCTGTTGACCAGGTCAACTGTCAGCATAACGCGAGTCGAAATGGCAGTATGTGGCCACAACATCACCTTCCCAATACACCCGCCAGCCTACCATCAGATCAACCCACAACATACCCCCCCCCCTCATCCTGCCCTCCGCCTCCATCATTAACTTTCACCCAGTAGACTGGAGTACCTTCTCTAACATAGTACAGTAAGCTGCCAAGTTTCTGCAGAGTATAGTTCTTACTTGTGGATCAACCCACTGACCTTAGTAGTCAACCAAGAACCATACCTCTTAGCCAGCCCAGGCATGCTCGCACATTCCCACTCATGAATGCTCATGAATGCACTGAGGACGATGAGCTTTCCATGGCTAACCGGACCGGCGTCCACTTACTGCCACATTCAGCACTTCAACAACTCCACGCTAGAAAGCAACATCTGCACCACCTACACCAGCAACCAACATGCATGCCTACCTAAAGGTGCACATGTTGCTGGAGGACTACAAAAGCAGACATGTGCTCAAAGAGTGCCAAACTGCAGCAGTAGTGCCCCAACTTAACATTCCGCAAGGATATCATTTTCTGGATAATGGATTGTTTCACAATCCAGGCAGCAAGACGTGTGCGGCAGGTACAGTGCTGCCGTATCCAGTCATGGAGTCTTCAGGCTGGTACAACAGCAGAAACGGAGTACAAACTCGCGCCTGCTGCATGTGATACCAGTCTGAAGGCAACTAGGCAAAACATCAGCAGCAAGCAGAAATCTCACATGGTTCCATGAATCTATGGTCAACAGGCCTACTACAGTGGTTCCAGTCCTGTGTTGCACAAGCCCAGGGCCAATATGGGTGGCTGGTCAGGTCAACCTGCTGGTGCCTAATGCGGTCAGTACTCGGTATCCCTTGCTATGTGACCGTGCCACTCAACATCAGAAGTGATGACCGTACCTTAACATCTTCCCCCTTCTCTGAGTAGCTTTTCTCAGTGGTCTTTATACAATAAAAGTACACATATGAATGCCTAGCATCCAGGTATCAGGCTTGGACCGTGATAATAAAAACGGACTCAGCTTCCATGGCTTTTTTTGCTTTTAAACCTGGGCCCACTTCTCCCTCACATGGTCCTGCCCACTGACTTGCCTCACCTTGGCACCCATGGCTCTCACATGAACTCTCAAGGTAGCTACCCTCTGCAGGGATTGCCTTGTGAGGGTGCTGTGAAAGCCATTACTTGTTTATACAACTGCTAAGGAGGCTCCACCTATGATATGCCCACACCAGTCCTGCCATACTCTGGCAGTCCCCTCCCACAAGAAGGGTTGGTATTGTATCGCTTTGCTCACTACTACTGTCCCACCGACAGGACTGGGTACCCTAGTAGCTGTGAAAGATCGTCGCACATTTATTTGCTGATGGAACAAGCATTAGATACCCCTCCCATCCCCTGTTTTGAAGCCGCTTAGTGTCAATGCAATGAGGTTCAGCCCGCCCTCCTGCTGTTGCTGCTGCTGCACCCTGCCACACCTTCAGAGCAGATAGTGCTAATTCACCAAGGCCCGGAATGACACCAAGGCACACTACCTTGCAGGCAGGGTAGGTAATAGAGATGGGACACAAGCACACATCTACCCGTAAATGCTTGCATCCTTCTCAGCACAAATGCTTGCTAGCACTTAGTAGTGAAGGACCATATTACCAGCTGCTGATTCCTGACACTAACCATGTCAGGAATTAGCAGCTTAGAACCTTCGACATGGTTCTAACTGAGCTGCTGATTCCTGACATGGTTAATCATTGCTGCAAAATCTGTCACACATAATGATGTAGCAGTGACAGCAGAGGGTAACAACGGCTCATCTCTAACCATCGACCCTCTTCCTTCCAACACAAATCTAGCTCTTACCTTAGCAGCATAGTACCAGCGTGAGCAGCTGCTGACACACCTTTAGCATTGATGTCGAGCTCCGCAGGCACCAAAAGCCATATGATCCTAAGGCATTTTTCTCACAGCTGCAGCCCCGCTCATCACCTCAGCAGTTCACTGACGGTAGCCATGAATGTGGGCCATTGTTAGAGGTGATTACCCATGCACATGCTGGACAACCAAGGTGAAGATCGGTCGGCAATCATCTCCTCACGCTCCCCAGCCACACATGGGAAGAGCAAACACTCCTTCTGCCCAACGGCTTAACGCCCCCGGCTAGTCATGCCTGCGGCCATATGCTAAACCCTAACCACACACTCAGTGATAGTTGACAGCAGACCTTGACGCCACTAGATTTTCTTTAACACCTAACCCCCAAATGAATGCCATGCCCAATGGAGATTCTTGATATCTATCAACTCGTAGACCCATAGACCCATATTCCTTCCGCCGGTCTATTCACCTTCCATTAATAGCATGGTTTTACCTCCTCTCCAGGACGAACTCATCACTATGGCACATGCTATGTGCCATACTGTGCCGTACTGGCAGTACACTAGATACTGTCTGGGACCCTTCAAGTGTGATCTTGAATCACATGTCATGAAGCGCATAGTCCAGACATAATAGTATGCTGGTGTGTCCCCCACACCCAGGGCACGGAGGACAGAGCTCTAGCGGGCTTTTTAAAAGTTAGCTTTAAACTGGCTGGGGTGCAGGCGCTGCCAGAGCAAACAGCAATGATTCCTGTTGGCGAGGGGGGGCGGGAGCGAGGAGGGGGGAGAGGAGGGGCGGAGAGGACGGAGGTGGGGG